>JAMKQA010021755.1:0-12087 GCA_024699735.1 Posidonia australis
CCCCCCCCCCACAATAAGGGTGAAATCCGAAGGGAAAATATTTTTCCCTACTTTCTACATGTGCACAAACACTTTTGTTGGAATCAAACCTATGATTTCATTTTCCTTTTGACTCTATATCTTCCTTTCCTTGGGATTTCAAAGCATTTTCATATATGTTAGTACAATTTTCAGACTGTTTGGGCTTGCCAACTGTTTAAGTGCTTTATGGACATTTAAAGGCCAAAGAGTTTATGCATAAAAATAATATGTGCATGCATATGAATCTTGACAATAAGCTAAGCACCTGTCTTACATAACATAGGAATAGAGATGGCAGTCCACTTGGTTGACAAATAGACACTCGATAAGGAGCAGGGAATTTGAGGAGGCAGGGGGTGTGTGGGGGTTTGGACAAAACCATATAAGCAAAAGAATTCCCAAAAGTCGAACTTTCCAAGAAGGACAGTGATTAACTGACTGCTAAGAGTAATCACAGTCTAGCTGATATACCTAACAGCAATTGGTTTTTCAACAAGGAAGATATTCCTCGTTGAAACAAATGAACTCCCAAGACTTGAACTTTCCGAGAAGGACAGTTATTAACTGACTGCTAAGAGTAGGTAACATGGAAGATATTTCCTGCTCATGTTCGAGTCTAGCTGATATACCTAATAGCAATTGGTTTTTCAACGAGAATATCTGGCATACTATCACAACAAACAGAATATCAATTGGTGGACATACTTCAACCTTCTAAAACCGATTAAAATACACATCCTCTCGACAATTGAAACTTTCTACAATCCAATCACAGACACACCAAATAACATAAGTAATACATGAACTGAATCTCCAACTCTTATCTAGTAACCAGTAAAAAATACTGCAACCTGTCAAACCAAAGTCCACGCAAATCCACAACTCCCAACATTCAACACCCCCAAAACACCGCTTTCTTCAGAGCTTTAGTATATCAAAGATCAAAACCTTATCTACACACAGGGCAGACAAGAAGGAATACAACGGAAAAGACAAAACTTTCCTCACAACTCCTACCATAAATTCGATACGATACAAAACAACCAGTCAACAAAACCACGACTTTACAAGAACCCTGTTCGCAAGACTCAACAATCCCAGCGACCACCCAGAAGGGACAGACCAAAAAGATGTGGATCTAGAGGAAAGTAGTAGATGGTTACCCAACAGGCAGTTTCCGATCGAAGGAGGGAGATCTGTGGCGTGGTTGGAGGCAGGCAGAGCAGAGGAAGACCAAGGAGAGGAGCGAAGACCTGTGATAAAGTAATACACTAGATAGGTGTGGTGTTGAGTTGATCTGGGGACGATTCTGGGTTGTGGAGGAACTGTCACAGAACAGAAAAAAATACCCGTTTTTCTTTTTCAAGTTACATGATCACATGCTGAGGTCATATACGTGACTCCAATCAAGGGTGTACATGGCCCGGGTTAATCGAATTAATCTGACTCGTGTGGATTGAATTTTTTTATCATTAGTTAGATATATGTCTGAAAATCTTAAATACATGAAGGAAAAAACTAATCATATAAATATATTTATTAGATATTTATGGTGAAATTTTTATTTAAATCAAGCAACTATTAACCTTTGATCTAAATGTTTTAAAATTAAACACATTTTGTTAAATTCTAACAGTTAAAATTTTAAATTAGAAAGTAACAATGAATATAACTCAAATTAGAATGAAACTTCAACATATAGTAGATCATTTTATATATAAACTAATCATATAATTATATTTTATTTTTAAAAATAAAAAAATTAAAAAGGATGCCTACAAGAAAAAGTTCCTCTGGGAACCTTTTTTATTATTTTTTAGCATTAGAAAAAGTTAGGTAAAAATTAACCATTTTATGTATTTTTTAACCTATGTAAAATATGTAGATTTTAATTCTAAGTCATAATACCAGAAGTGCACTGTATAATTATGAGCCAATCCAATAGGAAACTTGTAGCAATTGTTACAGTTTTGATTATTCTAACGAACTAGAACATGGGGTAGAAGTTGTCATTAATTAAGAAAAAATAATGGTTTGATTTTATGGAAAATTCATATGAAATCAAAAGTCTAGGATCTGCTATGCACTTATGTAACAACCTCTAAGTCATTACCTCTCAACCTAATTACATTTTTTTAATCAATTACATTAACTATGAAACTAAATTCAACAATAAACAATATAAATAAAAGTACTATTAACTAAAACAAATTAAACTACTCACTTACTTAGAATCCTTAATGTGTAGTTGGATGACTCCATCTTTATGTGCATTAATAAGCTCTTACTCCTATACTGCATCTACGAAAAACATCAAAACAAATACATATGAGTAACCACTAAAAGGTCACCCAACACACACCCTACTTAAATACACACAACTATAGCATCTCTCTTGGATGCTATAGCACTACAATTGGCAATTTACCATTGCCCATTAAGCAATAAATCTTTTCAAAATCATGTCTTTGAAACCACTTCCTTTTTCTTTCTTTTCAAAATCATATGCATACTTTTCAAAACCATATGTACACTTGAATTGGCCATTCTTGTCAAAACAAATTCAAATCCACTTACACCCACCGAAACCATATCAAATACGAAGTCTCTACTCCAAAACCACATATAATCTATATCTCAGAAAAACAACACAAATCCATATTTCAAAACTATAACGCCATTCACAAGCGTAAACAACACAAGTCACAACAAACACTAACCACAAGTAGTTACTGAAGATTCCTGTTTTTTTCAACTGCACTACCATGGACAATCACAACCATCTGTCTGAAGTCCAACTTCTTAAAAAGACCCTCCACAACATGTCGTGTTGTCCCGTGCTAAGCAACTAACACCGGCTACAAGCAGCCGTTGAAGACTCCTACTTCTCTTAGCTGCACTACCGCGGTGAATCATCCCGCGCAGGAGTCCAACCATCTGGACTCACAAGCCTCACAACATCTCATATATCACACACACAGGATGCATCCTTTGATGCCCCTTAGTGCCCAAGCACCTAGGGACTCTATATCAGACCCAACCAGCACCACACCAAGTCTAAGTCTTAGTGCACGAACGTTAAGGGGTATCATGCCCAACTCACAAAGGTCTCGTACCCTCTGAGTCTGTTGCCACGATACAACCTCGTCTAATCGACAACTCAGCCTAATCAGTTGTGTTTGACCATCCAGAAGCCTCCCACACTCCCTAATCATGACAACACGACTCTCAGGCCTATTAGCTCTAGAATCTCATCCTTGGCGTCACATCCAACTACCTAGAGGTATTATATCTCCTGGGTCCACTGTTGTGATTTTCTTGGCCTTTTGGTTCCCAAACCTCAGCCTTGGACTTATGCTCAACTTCTCTAAAGGTATTGTACCCTCTGAATCAACTAATCCAATCCTACAACCTCTTGGTCTTCACAACCAAAAAATCAACAAAAAACACTTTTCAAAACCTCTTGCAAACTAATACATTTTCTTTTTCCAATTTTTTTTAGGAAAATCATTTCAAAAACATTTTAAAAGAATTACAGAAAGCCACACAAAACACTCCACAGAGAAACCACAACGAAAATCACTAACCTTGAACCATTTTTCCCAAATCTCTTGAAAACCACTTTTCAAAACATTCATGTCATTTTGAAATCATTTGAAAACCATTACAAACTTACAAAACCCCTAAAACAATGACAATACCTTGTGGATATAAAAATCTACCTAGAAGAACCACATCGAAATCAAACAATGGACTCGAAGTCTCTTTTGACTTACATGACTAAACATCAATACAACCTACACCTAAACAATGCCAATGAATACCCAATGCAGTGTACTACACCAAAAATTAAACTAATATCTAATCCTAGGGCCAAATATCAATCCTAGAGTCCATCTAAATCATTACGGGGAAAGGCCTAGTATTTCTAGGTCATATAGTCTTTTAGGTTAGCTTATAACTTCGTGGGATCTTATTAAGGTATTTTAAGCAATTCATAACTCGTCTCTAATGATTCACTTAATTATTATTATGTCATAATTGCTTACAGTGCTAATATAACACTAATGATATTAAAAACCATTAAAGACAAGTCCTTGGGCTTAGATATAACTCACACAAAACCTAAGAGCTTAAAAGTAATTAAACTCAAGGACTGAGTATTGCAAGGTAATGTCCACAAAGTTCAGGGATCAAATAATAAATTTCCTAGAATTAGGAATTAAAAAGTAATTATTATAAAAACTTAGGGACAAAAATACAAAATTTTCGTAAACTAAGGACTAAAATGCAAAATTTCCAAAGTGGGAATGAAAATGCAATTTCTCCAAACAAGATACTTCCTCTTCTTAGCACAAAAAATTCTCAGCCAAAAATAATTAAATTTTTGATGTTAAAAATCTATTTTCCATCAAAAAAATTGCAAACAATATGCTAAGCTGAAGATCTCAACAAGTTCTACAGTTTGGGATAAAAATCATCAAGATCTGATGAACGTAGTTCAATAAATCACAGTTCAAAATTCACAGCTACTATTCATGCTACAGTATATTCATGAGCTATAAACCAAGATTTCTCTCAATACAGGAATCTAAAAATCTCAAATAATATGCCAAATTGAAAATCTCAATATGATCTTCCATTTGCGATAAAAATCATCAATATTCGATAACCGTAACT
The DNA here is from genome assembly GCA_024699735.1 of Posidonia australis. Classification (NCBI taxonomy): domain Eukaryota; kingdom Viridiplantae; phylum Streptophyta; class Magnoliopsida; order Alismatales; family Posidoniaceae; genus Posidonia; species Posidonia australis. The sequence goes on from JAMKQA010021755.1 coordinate 4,702, forward strand.
CAAGAAATCAAAGTTCAAAATCCATAGCCACTATTCATGCTATAGCCTACAATACATCTGCGAGCTTTAAACCAAGATTTCTCCCACCATAGACATCCAAAAATCACAAATAATATACCAAATTGAAGATCTCGAAATAATCTTCCATTTAGGACAAAAAATATCAAAATCTGATAATCGTAACTTGAGAAATCAAAGTTCAAAATCTACAACTACTATTCATAATTACTATTCATCTAAAAATAATCACTGAAAATCCTTATAATTCAAATCATAAAATTAATCTAAGCAAGGAAAGAGAAATCTAGAAGTATGTGTTGGTCACCAACGACGATTTCTGACCATAATGGTGACAAGCAATGACACATCCTCCTCCTCCTCTTCTTCTTCTTCTTCCATATCCTCCTCTCCTCTCTCTCTCTCTCTCTCTCTCTTTCCTCACACCTATGCATACACACACACATATATAAGGGTGGAAGAAAACCACAACCAAGAGAGAGAGCTCATGCACGAATCTGTGGCCTACCATTACATGCACAAGACCATGGGTCCCACACTCAACAAACCCGTGCAACGACTTCAAGAGTACACTACAAACACCTCCCTTGCCACTACCATGTACAAGCTAGGTTACAAGCACAAAACCACTGCTACACAACTACTTACAGCTTAAGTGGCTTATGTCAGAGGAAAACAGTCACCTAAACGCACCAACAAACCTCTGCTACTCCGAAACAATCTCCAAGGCCTCCATAAGGGTTCACACAGTATCTCAAACCCAGAACATCAAGATATGACGTCCAAAATTTGATTGCAATGTCGAATCCACAAAATGCAACTTAAGTTTTAAGTTCAAAATAACGAAATTCCCACACATCCAATCCACGCTACTAATACACAATACCAATCTGCGACAGCAATACGCGGAAGACCTAGAAATTTAGACTAAACAACTGGTTAAAATGCCATTAAAGATTTGAATCGTTACAACTTAATATTACAACCAATTAATTCTCTCTCTCTTTTCAATCTCATACATCAAAATAGTTGAAATCTATCCTAAGAGCATAGTCTATGGAACGCATGATATACCATCAAATTTTGGGATAGAAAAATGACATGATTTTAATTAGATAATAACACGGTATTACTACCATAACACAATCAATACCAATTGATCTTCTATAAACATGAGTTAAAAACACAATTAAGTTTGTCAAAATAAATGATAAGAAAGGAAATAAGCCACAAGAGAGAAGAGAGAAATTTACATCATCATAGTTAAACTACATAGCTATCGAACAAAAAATAGTTCATTTAATACGTGATTATTACTCTAATTAGAAATTACATGTTCGAATCTTAATAGATGTAGAATTTTTATTGTTAAAAAAAAAATTAACTACATAACTTTCAGACACTCAATCTTATTACTAAAGAAACTAGCACACAAGAAGTGTGCGAGGTAAGAGATGGGAAACAAATCATAAAGATGACATGTCGGAAAGTCATCGGAGTGTTTGTTTGTAAGATCTATGATCTCCCACAACTCCCTAATGCACTTGGAGCTTGGAACTGAAACCAACGTTGATGTCCAGGAATACTTCAAGTGTAATCTCCAAACTCTACGCGACGTAGAAGAACTCTAAGGGGTCGATTGGAGGCAACGTCAAGCAAGAATCGATGGTTTTATTGATAGAAATGTCCATACTATCTCTTTCTATTAATTTAAAAAAAAACACTGTTTATTAATATTTTTTTGCCATCAATTAATCATGCTCTTTATATATATTAATAAACATGCACTTTAATTTATATAAGAAAAAAAAAATCCCAAGTTTATGTTATTTTTGAACTTAGATGAACATGCAGTTAAATTTATGTATTGATAATGTAGTTCAGACTTCAGATCCTTATATTTCATCGCACCGTCGTTGCAAACAACTGAAACAGAAATGAATACAAGACAAAAATATAGGCAAACTCCATTACCCATTACTGAGCCTGTGAGGCATACATCATTAGATCAGATGCAGACCTATACATAATCAAACCACCACCATCAACATCTTCTTCTCTCTTCTTGATTAAAAACACAATGTACAGCAAACACAGCCATATGCACCCTCTTCCGCACATACATATGTACTTCGATTAACCAAAGAAGTTGGGGTCATATCCGTTGCTGGACGTAGCAAGCACATAGTAAGCAACGATATGTCCTATCGATCCCCACGCCAAGACATCGACGATGTTGAACCCAACGGGGTCGTTGGACTTGAGCAGGCCGACGTACTCCTTGGCGCGCTCGTCCCCGGCCTCGAAGTGGCTGATGCCGTTCTGCTTCGGCAGGCCTTGCTTTGCCACGTTCTCCCTCTGGAAGTTGAAGAACACGAACCTGCCCAAGAACAGGGAGAGCCCAGTGCTAAGGCTGATCACGACCTGCGGGTTCAGCTCGGCACGGGCGCCGGCAGGCCGGATGGCCCTGGACTTGGGCGCAGTCGTGGTGGATGCTCTGAGGGAGGCGTCGGTGGGCTTGAGGGGCCTGAGGCCTTGGAAGGAGTTGTGGGATGGGGTGAGGCGTGTGTTGTTGTTCCTCAGGAGGGTAGTGGGAGTCGAGAAGATGGTGGAGGATGCCATGGTGATGCCTGGGGATTAATTGGGAGAAGTTTGAGATGTCTGGATTCCACTGGAGGACGGGTTTAGTAGAGAAGAGAGGGGGAGGAGAGGAGACCGTGTCATCTCATCATGTAAGTGGTTGAGAGGTGTGGATTTGAGGAGATGAGGTGGGTGGTGGCCATTGGTCGGTGATGGATAAGGGATGTGTCCACCACAGAATCAGGGTTAAGTTTCTTCTGGCCATGTATTTGTTACTTCAGTATCTTCTCCTCCCGGTGTCACGGGAACATGCAGATGATAGTCTGAGAATGAGGTAAGCACTTGGAACAGAAGCACTCATTAAGTATGACTACCGTTCGAAAATCTCTTTAGCAGGGATGATGTCGTCTCCTATTTGTCTACCAGATAAGGAAGCTCTTTGATTTGGGAAGAAGAGGGATTACCATAACATTTGGTTCTTTTTCTACCATTTTGCCAACGCTGTTTTTAGTTGCTTGCACTTACATGTTACATCCCCAGCGCTTGTGTTTTCTCAGATGCACGGGCTATATAAGTTTAAGCGTACGTATTTTCTTTCATAGCGTCAGATTATTGGAATCTTTTCTAACAAAAAATACATACGCGCAAATGCCTGCTCATGCAGATTGAAGGAATGGCATCCAAACGAACAATATAAACTAGAATTATTGAAAGCATCATTCACAGTAAACTTCTTAAAAAGGACTTAGCAAGAGTTCCAACAAGTTACATGAAGAAAAAAAAGGGTGCAATGGGAAAAACTCTTGATCTGTTTCTCCAACATCGCCTTTGTTCAACTGTACATCCCATCTTTACACAACTTGATAAATGGTAATGAAACGATAAAAGAATTGTTAAGAATTTTGGATTGTCCGTTATCATTACCTGATCCTACGTCTGCAAGACGTACTTATGCATCACCCAGTACCCACAACATGCTATAATGTTGTAAAACTCAAAATTATGAAGTGGAGTTTCGACTTAAAACATTTTATCATAATAATGGTAGTTCCTACGTCTGCTGTATTGGAGGAGACTACCGTAGGTTCGGTCCCATACACCGATGAAGAGGGCTTCAGTGTCAGGGCTGAAAGCCATGCCAGAAATCTCACCAAAGAAATCCACTTCCTGCTGCTTTTCATAACCACCTCTGACATCAAATATATGAACGAAGTCCGCAGGTTCAGCCATAGCCATGAACTGACCATCTGAAGTGAAACGGATGGATCTGATTGCTCCAAGGTTTCCTCCAAGAACAGCAACAGACTTGGAGAGATTCCGCATATCCCAAATTCGGCAGGTTTTATCTTGGTTTCCAGTTGCAAAGGTTCGACCATCAGGATGCCATGCTGATGCAAATGAGTAGTCCCAATGGCCATGCAGTTCTTGAATGGTCTGTGCAACCAAGAGCTTGTCAATGGTGGTTAACAATGAAATATTATAAAGCATGATATGATGGAACAAACACCACCTAATAACCAAACAATGTCTCAAACAGATATATAGTGTAAACTAAGGGAACGATAAACCATCTTCCAGAGAGTTACACAGAATGCCAAACAAATATGACTACTGTGTGTTGAAAGCTGTCACACATGTAAATCATGTATAATTTCAAAATGGTTGAATCAAAAAGTTACCTTTCCAGACTGCGAGTCTATCAAGGTTCCAACAGAGCTGTCACCCATGACAACAACAAGCTTACTATCAGGGCTAAGAGATGTATACTGCAAGTAAAAACACACGACAAATCAGTTTTCAATGTTAAAAATCTAAAAAATTACAAGCTATGAAACTGACATTTTGTATAAAAATGGTGAATGAAACACTCCATGTGCAGTGTTAATTTGCGATTACAGGACGTGTGAGCACCTACTTGTCTTGTATTGTTAATTCCCAACTACAATGTCCAGTGTAGTTGAAACAATCAATGTGCAGCATCAATTCCCAACTACATTGTTTAGGGAAAAGTACTTTAGTTGGGAGAACATCTTAACCTTTATTACTGAACCCATCTAACAAAAAGAAATTAAAGTGAGACTGTCATAGCCACCTTCGCTCCTATCCATTATTTATTTGTTAAGTAAAAAAAACAAAATAAGTGCAATGCAATTTATAAAAGTGGTTCTAGTTGTGTATATAAATAACATACTTGATAACTGCATAGCTGATTTCAGTTGTCCATTAATAATGAGAATGCCAAACAAACCATAAGTAGTAATAATCATCCTGTACAGACAAGACTCTACATCACCACACTAAATCAAGTAGAGAAGAGCATTCAATTCTGCTGTTGGATCGTGTTTTGACTGAATGGAGACTACAAGTCTACAACCAATTTTAGAAATAATAGGTCTACCATAGAACATGGTGTTTCAAAAATGCAAAGGCTACACAAACACCCAAAGATTGCTCACTGTTAAACAGTAGTCCGAACCTAAAATGGGCACCTACATTTGTTTAAGTCAACCACAACAATAAAAAATTGAAACATCACAGATTTACATAGATACACACTTCCCATCCTAAATGCATTTGAAAAATCAGCATCATACAAAATTCGGCAATTTAATCTTAATAATTACAACAATCAATAGAAAAATAGTTATTAATAAACTTTTGTGATTTTCAGTATTTATGACTCATGAGAATAATGCCTGACACTTCTTTTTGCAATTTATAGAATAAACTAACAACTATTTCAGTAACTATACAAGTAAATTTTAGAAATGATTTCTTTTAATATAAATAATGATATACTGCCATTTTGTCATTTTACTATTAGCTTTGTCAGGAGTCACAGCATATGAGGCAGTTTTTTTTATATCCATCCACTAGGTTACAATTATAGTTGAGGCGTACACACGTTAGCATGTGCTTCTTGGCTAGTTACAATAAAATAAGCAAAATCAAAAATATTGCACTCACATTTACTGGCCAATCAAACCGAAACTGCTTTGTAAGTTGAAACTTCTCCATATCAAAGTCTCTGATGCCGCAGTCATTGTTCGAAGCTAAGAAGTGAAGAGAACCACTGTTTCCAATTCAAAAACTTATTTATTAGCCACAGAAGTTATGAAACATCAAATAATGTGTGCAAATAAAATCATATACCTGGGGCTGTCATAAATCTCAACCGCATTTGTGATGGCATTGTCATCATAAGTTGTACGGGTACAATAACTAATCCCAGGTCGTTCTAGGTACTGCATCCCAGTTCAGCACAAAATTGTATTATCTATAATCCCGTAAACATTTGCAATTTCTTATGCTTCTTTCAAAAATGAACTTGTCTTAGGATCCGTTTAATAGAATTTCAACTTCTGAACTCAAGTATAGAAGCTAATTTCTGACTATAAGTTATTATAACTCAACTCTGAAAATATAAAGGAATTACTGTTTCAAAAGCTATATGTTTCTGATAAATTAGTAGTATTTGATAAAACTATTGAACCATTGTAGCTTTTGAGGAGAAACTATATGTTCAAAAAACTATTCAAAAACTTTAGCAAACAGACCCTTAGAAGAAAGATGAACATGGGTACAGATCATAGGGAAACCAATTTGAGTTTCAAGACGCGCAATCTCCCACAACATGGTAATTTACTTATTTATTTCTTCATTTACATATTTGTTTCTTCATTTCTTATTTATTATCTTCAAAATAAATTTCTTTGTCCACGTAATTTGTTAAAAATCTAGACCAAAGGAATGTGAATGAATAATTTATTTAAAACCCTTGACATGTTCAAAATCCACAGAGAACTCTCTCCTCGCTCAATTTCAAAAGCTAACTTAGTTCATGTAGTTCATTTAAATCGATGAGGAGAATTTTTAGCAATGTGTATAAATGTCTACCTTGCAAATAAGCTCTCCCTGAAAACCTCCTGCTACAAGTAACTTATTCTTTACTGCTAACGTGCTAACTTGAATACGATTAAATCCCTCCAATAGACTTCCTGGATGTTTCTGTAAAAAGAATGTAACTTTATGTTGAAAGTATCTAACCAACAGAAAAGAAATTACACACACACACAGAAAAAATTCTGAAAGGGAAGCTACCTCGCGTGGGGCTACATGCCCTCCAACATCAAGTACTTCCTTTTTCTCAGATGTTAAAGCAGACCAATGAATAACAGAATAGTGTGACATTAGGTACACATCATGTTTCGATGTAGCCCATACCAAATTTCTAAGCTGCACAGTTAGCAGAAAATTGGTGAAAGAATAACAAATCATGTAAATGGAGATCATGACTTTTACAACAAGCCAGTGCACATCAAGAATTTTACTAGCCACAAGTCATGAAAAGCTTTTTCAGATAAGAACAAAAGAATAACAAAATTATTGTGACTCCATACACACACATATATTAAAGATGAAAAGGTACGAGTATCCTTGCCCTATTTGCTGCAAACTACTAATAATTGCTAGTATTCATAAGAGAGCATATCTTGAATAGGGTCAGTTAATCATAAGGATAAAAACCAACTTCCCCTATACAAAGCCAACTTCCTTCCATATATAGCTACTTCTACCCATAAAACATGATATCAGATCAACAAAAAATAAATACCTAGAAAGTACCATGCTACTTCTACTTATTACCAAACTGCATGATTTTCTGTGCGGAGATATGTTAGACAATGTAGCACAACATAGATGATTTGTAACATGTTGGAGCTCATGATGTGACACGCCCAGACCTCATTTGAATATTTCCCTTCATTTATAGGATGATTAGAGGCA
>JAMKQA010021756.1:0-16662 GCA_024699735.1 Posidonia australis
ACTTGATCCATGAAGGATAAGTCCCACATATTCTCAGCTCTGTCTAGGCCTCGGGCGAGGTCTAGATCATCCCTTCCTTGATTCGCTCTGGGCGGACGAATCTTGGTATGCTTGTCGGACTTGACCCATGAAGGACAAGTCTCACATATTTCGAGCTCTATCTAGGCCTCGGGCGAGGTTTAGATCATCCCCTCCTCGATTCGCTCCGGGCGGACGAATCTTGGTATCCTTGTCGGACTTGATCCACCTAATTGGGCTTGTGTGAGCTAGGGTTTTGGTGGTCGCGACCAGAGCATCAACTAGAGGAGCCTGCTGCCAAATGAGCTCAAAATTGGGGTGTCTACAAATTTAATCTCATAATTTTGTAATTTAAGGTTTAATTAAGGTTTTAATTGGTTTAGGTTTGATTTTTTCATGAATTTTTTAGGGATGTTTTTAGGGTTTTGGTTTTAAGTTTTTAATTAGGGTTTTGAATTTTATTTTAGATTTTAATTAAGTTTGTGATTAAAGTTTAATTAGTTGATTTTAATTAATTATTTTGGGTTTTCTTATTTTATTTTGGGCTTGGAATTTTCAAGGATTTTAGGGTGTTAATTTTAAGTTTTTAAGTAGAATTTTGTTAGCTAAATGTGATTATTAATTTTGGATTTAGGGTTTTATTTAATTGATTTGAAATTAGGGTTTTGAATTTTATTTTAGACTTTTTACTTATGTCTTATGATTTTAATTAAGTTTGTGATTAAAGTTTAATTAGTTGATTTTAAGCAATTATTTTGGGCTTGGAATTTTTAGGGATGTTAGGATTTTAATTTTAAGTTTTTAATTAGAATTTTGTGAGCTAAATGTGATTATTAATTTTGGATTTATGGTTTTAATTAATTGATTTGAAATTAGGGTTTGAGTTTTAATTAGGATTTATTTAGGGATTTTTGGATTAATTAGGATTTATGGATTTATTAATTGGGATTTTTGTGTTTGTTTGGGGTTTTTACTTATTTATTTGGATTTTTAAGTGGTTTAATTTCTTTTCACTTGATTAGGATTTAGAATTTGATTAATTAGTGTTTTTATTGGATTTTAAGTGGATTTTAATGAGATTAAGTGGGTTTTAGGGTATTATTTATTTTTCAGTGGATTTTAATGAGATTAAGTGGGTTTTAGGGTTTTATTTGTTGGATTTCAAGTTTAATTGAGTCAAGTGGGCTAGTGTGGGCCTGATTGGACTTGTGTAGGCTAGGTTTTTGGTGGTTGCGACCAGAGCATCATCCGGAGAAGTCTGTTGCCAAATGACCTCAAAATTGGAGTGTCTACACCTTAGAAACAGATTCCTAAATGATTTCAAAAGAAAGGACAAGGATGTTTTAAACTAGATCTTCAAAGAAAACTAAGTTTTATAAATTTAAAGTTGAGTTTTTGGCTTTTCGCTGTTTTTGTGTGTTTGAGGTGCGTATTGGGTGACTTAGATGTCACTTACGCATGCTTGTTTGGTTTTCAGGTGCAGATCGTGTGCAGTCGAGTTCCAGTGTCAGAGTCGGAGCTTCTAGCCGCACATTGTTTCTTGGAGGTGAGTCTTAGTTACAGTTACATAATTTTACTATAATTAGTGTAATTTTACTTATGATACTATGATTTAGGTAACATACCTGGATTAGGGGCATTACAAGTGTATGTATGAAAAACATGCATGAATACCAAGTATGAGTAATATGCTATAATAATGTGCATGAGTGAATGCATGAACAATGTGAATGAGTACTAACGATGCAAGCAAACGAGAACGGAGATGGGGTCCTTGTTAATGCTTGTTTTGACCTAGGTGAACTACACCGGCCATCCTTGTTCGTCTTTCCCGTCATCCAAAGTCGCCATTAAGTCTCGCTTCGATGATTCGCCTCCATTGTTCGTCAATAGGATTCACCATCGAGACTCGCTTGATCGTTAACAGAGTATAACTACAAACTTCTCTCCTTTCGCCATTCAAGTGCAAGACTACCAATGTCGATTCTAAGGGTTCGCATGGAGGCTAAGTAGAGGGGCTGGAGATGAGGTGAAAAGAGAGAGAGAAGGATGGGTTGTTCTCTCTTCCTCTCTTACGTGCTACTCCTCTCTCTCTCTCTCTCTGTTGTAGGGGTTATGGCGAAAAAGTGTTTGGAACAGGAGGTGGATTTTTTTCATGGAGAGAGGATGAGATGGGAGAGAAGAGGATAGGTTAGTGTTGATTTGTTGGGTTCGTGAGCTAATCGTGGATGGTTGTTGGGTTGGCCGACTGTGGGTTGATGAAAGGAGGACGGACTGAGGTTACTGGAGGGAGAAAGGAGGTGGTCTGGTGGTTTCTCTTCGAGGAAGGCTATTGGGTTTAGAGGAAGGCCGCGAGCTAATAGAAAGGAGGATGCGGGTCCATGGCCGTGAAAGGGAGGTGAGGCTGGTTTCATTGGGTCACTAATGGTCTCCTCGGGCTGCATGGGTTCTGGGAAGGAGGAGAAACTAGAAAGGACTGGAGGTGGAGGAGGGCTAAGGTGGATGGTGCGGAGAGACGGAAACAAGGCTGATAGGAATTGAGCTCTCCACGTGCTCCTCCTCTTTCACGGCTGTGGGATGGCATAGGCCCCGTCTGGCTGGTCGAAAAGGATGGTGCAGCAGCTGCTTCTTGGACGTAGGGGCTGACTTTCTCCATGTTGTCTCTCTCTTTTCCTCACGGCTACATGGACTCAGGGAAGGAGAAGGAGAAAGGCCTGTCTACTGGTGGATGATTCCGACGCATGCATGCATGGAAGGTAAGAAAGCTTACCTATAGTGTGCGTCTTCCCCGGCGACGGCGACGCCTTCGGCCCGAGGCTCAGCGATGTTGGAGGTTGGAGCTTGTTGTACTTGGTGGTCGTGTGAAGAGAGGAAGGCCAATGGAGGAGGTGTGGAGGGTCCGAGCGGTTAAGCTTTACGTGCTCCTCACTTCTCCCTCCTGTTGCATGGGTTCAACGCGCGAAGGTGGCCGGCAGTTGCTGGTTGTGGCTGAGGATACAGGCTGAGTACTCTACGTGATGGAGAACAACGGCTGGTAGGGCTCTTCATGGCTCCTTTCCCTCCTTCCTCTCCTCCTCTCTCCCAACTAGCTGAGTGAACCGAGCTTAGTAAGCTTAGGCAGGCACTAGAGTAGAGAACTAGAAGTCGACTCCTACACTAACTAGAACTCCTGGCCGCATGGCTCCCAGACGTCAATGAGGAAAGAACAGCTGGTAGCGGAGCTTGCTGGTCTCATGCAAAGGGAGTAGATGGTCGGTAATACTAATGGAAGATGTCATTTCAAAAACTTTCTTTTCTTTTCTTTTTTAAAATCTCATACTTATAAGTAAGTCTTTATGCACAAATCAAGAAACCATTTTCATCTAGACTTCCAATCCAAAAAACAATTCATTCCATTATTACAAATCACAATAAACTAAGGGTGGAAATTAGCTTAACTACAAATCTCAATTCATATCTCAAAACTGGTCATATCACCCTGGCCACAGGCGACCGACTTGGCCACAAGCAGTTGTTGAGGCTCCATCCCCGACTACACTGTAGTGCCTTGGTGAACCACCCACGTAGGAGTTCAACTGTCCCGACTGTAGTCTCAAAAGCGTATCCTCAATGGTACAAGCACGAAGTGCGTCCTCATGATACCCTAGTGCCCGAGCACCTGGGGACTCTAACCTCAGACCTGACCAGCACCGACACTGATCGGTAGTCCGAGTCTACCGTACCCGACTCCTACAATACCACCACAGTCTCGAGACTCCTACCTCAAACCACAACTCGGCAACCACAACCAAGGACACGTCCCCAACATTTCTAGAGGTCTCACTACCCCTGTCAGCAAGCCCTAGCTTCATTGTGGCTCTTACAAATCTCAAAAATCTCTTTAAAAACCACATGCAGTTTTCATTTCAAATCACTATGCAAAATCAGTTTTCATTCATAAAAACCCTTTATAAATCTCACACATCATTATTTACATTTATCATTTATAGTTCTCAAAACCATTCATTCACATTCTCATACATTTCATGGTTCATCATACCATGTATTCACCCCTCTCATGGGTCCACATATTCCATGTTTAACAATTTATGGAAAACATCATTAAAATAATATGTTTACATGAAACATCTTATAAATCATTTCTATGCATTTCACACATTTATCATGTATTTCTCCCACTTTATCAGCATTTTACAAAATATTTCTCAATATGACTCTAGATCCTGATTCGACATACCGAATAAGGTCTTGGTCGACCGAAAATCCCTGATTCGATCGCCCGAATCTCTATCAGTTTATCAATTCTCCTGCCAGAACGGTCGATAGAACTTAGCCGGTCGTCCAAAATCTCCTGATTTGGTCGATTGAAAGCCTTCGATCTTCCAAATCAGTACTCCAAGGGACCCCAACTGAGGCATTTCAGCATACCGAACCCAGTTCGGTGTATCCTTTTCTACGATTGCAGAAAACAACCCCCAACCCATGCCGTCTCTTCTCCCCCAAGTGGGAGTATGGGGAAGACCCAATAAACCAACCTAATAAATCACAAGTAAATCATAGGGCGTGGACCTCTAAGTATACTTCAAAACCCCACAATCCGTTCATAAAACCATTAAGCATGTTGTTCTATAGAAAATCATAAAGACATAGAGCTCATACGAAGTTACTGTAGCATGCATTCGAAATCATTAACAAAATCTCATGAAATCAATATGAAATTTCATGATCTGATCATAAAAATGTTATTCATCTCATTTCCATCATTTCCCCTATTTAGACATGATTTTTTTTGCATCATTTAGGCATGATTTATCACATGAACCCGTTAAGCCCTAACCGAGAAACGGAGAAGAGAGGGGAACACGTACCTTACTTCGGTGAGCCCGTGTGCCTTCAACGTGACTCCTCCAGTGGTGACGAGAACGGCCTCCTTTCCTCCAGCACAAGGCTTCCCTTTTCTCCCTCACTCGGTTCACCTCTGGCTCCACCTCTCTTCCTCGGGTCCTGGCCTTCATCCTCTTTGCGTCAAGCCTCCTTCAATCCTCATTGCCCAACCTGCAACATCCGGGAATCCCATTGGCCATCACTGCCGACCTTTCTACCACATACTGGATGGAGCGTGCAGGCCTCCCACTAGGGCTCACAGGTGGAGAAAGATGGGAGCTCATAAGTGAGGGGATCGGAACCTTGACCCAAAACCCAAATACAAACCAAGACCAAGTCTCAAGTGGGTTTCACCCTTAAGCACGGGTCCCAAGGTGCACATACAGGTCCACATGAGTCAGAGAAGTCACATAGCCAGGGGAAACGAAGAACACAAATACACTAGGAGAGACCACAACAACAAACACAACCTTGATTATCCATTAATAAACGATACTCAAATAATACAACAAATTTCATGGTTTTACATTAAATGGAAAATCAGGCACAAATGCTATAGAAAATCAAGGTGGTTACCAGGAAATCAAGTTTGTTACAAGGGAACCCAGTTTGTTACAAGAAACTCAAGTTTGTTACAAGGGGATCAAGTTTATTACAAGAAAATCAAGTTTGTTATAAGTGAATCAAGCTTGTTTCAAGGGGATCAAGTTTGTTATAAGTGAATCAAGCTTGTTATAACAGACCCACAATAGAAATACGTAGAGAGCTACGTATATGTATACCAAGAGGTTAGGGATATGGTGAAAGGAAGAAAGATACGCTTAAGTGAGCTTGCAGTATAGGCCTAAGCTTGGGCTTGGTTGGGTGATGCTAGAGTCTTGGGTTTGGGTTATGTTTGGATTTACGGTGTGAAATTGGTTCTGATATTATTTTATGGTGTAAAATTGATTTCAAAGGTTAGGTTTAGCCTGTTGCAACCAAAGCATCCTTCCGGAGAGGTACATTGATAAATGATTGCCAAAACTTGGGTGTCTATAGATACCCCTCCCTGAGCAAGGTTGAGGGACAAATGGAACCGAGGCCGATGCTCAGGGTTAACAAAGACACTCCGACCGAAGCTTGCAGGAGAATAGGATTTGCCGTTGGCGTTGAGTTACTTATTCGACAGATGCACCGAAAGTCGTCACTCGTTTCCGGGATGCAAACACAAATGTGAAAAAGATGTTGAAACATAAGTTGAAATTGATGTGAACACAATGATGAAGTGTGGTAGCTAGTGTTAATGATGTGTGCTGATGCAAATGTTGGTGTGTGCTGAGCCCTGCGCAAATCTGCACAATGCGAATGCAAACACGATGATGCAATAACAATGTAATGTTGTAAGTGCAATGGATTATGCATGTGATGCCTTTGAATGATGCATGTTGACGAATGATAATGCCGCATGCAATGCAAGATGACAAGTAAATGACCAATCAGTTCAAAAGGGCATGAGCGGTCATCCCTCCTATTGAAGGGGCACTAGACAAGACTAATGGTGCTTGTCAACCAAAAGTGGGGCACGATAAGTTATCGAACTTATCACCGGACAGTTTGGGTTGTCAGCCCACTCCGGACATCTTAACGGTTGTCAATTGGGTAGTTTGGGCTACCAGCCCAAAAGGAAAGGTGCGAGGCAAGTGGATGACCCACCAAGTAGATCAATGAAGGATGCCATCCAAGTAGTTTGGGATACTGACCCAAAGAGGATAGGGGGCATGACAAATGAATTTGGCTTGCCAACAGACAATGACATTTAACGGTTGTCATCCGGGTAGTTTGGGATACTAGCCCAAAGGGAAGAGGAATGAACACACCATCCGAGAAGTACCCAACAACAAAACACAAAGCATAGTATTGAACTAATCAACCGAGAAGTGGTTGTGACAGTTCAAGAGAACAGAACAATGAACTTGTCAACTGAGAAGTAGTCGATGACAATTTGGAGAGACAAATAACGAACTTGCCAACCGAGAAGCGGTTGATGATAGTTCGGGAGAAAAGATAATGAACTCGTCAACCGAGAAGTGGTTGATGATATTTTGGGAGAAAAGATAATGAACTCGTCAACGAAGAAGTAGTCGGTGACAGTTTGGAAAGCTAAATAACAATCACGCAAACCAAGAAGTGGTCAATGGCAGAACATGGAGATAAAATAGCGATCACACCAATCGAGACAGGATAGTGAACTTATCATCCAAGAAGCAATCAAGGATAGTTTGAAAGGGGGAATAGATGAACTTGTCAACCAAGAAGCAGTCGATGACAGTTCAAAAAAGTGAATAGCAATCACACCAACCGAGAAACGGTAGGTGGCGGGACACTGAGCAGATAGCGATCACACCAACTGAGAAGCGGTCGGTGGCAGATGCAAAGATAGGATAGCAATCACGCCAACAGAGAAGCGGTCGTGGTGGAACGTGGAGATAGGATAGCAATTACGCCGATAGAGAAGCAATCAATGGTTGAACGCGGAGATAGAATAACGATTATGCCAACCAAGAAGCAGTCAGTGGCGAAACACGATGATAGAATAACAATCACGCCAACCGAGAAGTGATCTATGGTGGAATGCAGAGATGGAATAGCGATCACTCCAATCGAGAAGCGGTTAGTGGCGGAACTCGGAGATAGAATAAAGATTACACCAACCGAGAAGCGATCAGTGATAGAACGTGGAGATAGAATAGTGATCATGCCAACTGAGAAGCAGTCAGTGGCGAAATACGGAGATAGAATAGCGATCACACCAACTGAGAAGCGATCAGTGGCAAAACAAGGAGAAAGAATAGCAATCACACCAACTGAGAAGTGGTCAATGGTGGAACGCGGAGACAGGATAGCGATCACACAAACCGAGAAGCGATCGGTGGCGGAACGTGGAGATAGGATAGTGATCACGCCAACTGAGAAGCGGTCAATGGTGGAACGTGGAGATAGAATAGCGATCACGCCAACCGAGAAGCGATCGGTGGCGAAACGTGGAGATAGGATAACCATCACACTAACCGAGAAGTGGTCAGTGGCAGAATGTGGAGATAGAATAGCGATCACGCCAACCGAGAAGTAGTTGGTGGCGGAAGGCGGAGATAGAATAGCGATCACGTCAATCGAAAAGCAGTCAGTGGTGGAACGCGAAGATAGAATAGCGATCACACCAACTGAGAAGTGGTCGGGGGTGGAACACAGAGATAAAATAGCGATCACGCCAACCGAGAAGCGGTCAGTGGCGAAACGCAGAGAGCTAAATAGTGAACTTATCGACTGAGAAGCAGTCGGCGATAACCCACGAGGATAGGATAACGAACTTGTCAACTAAGAAGAGGTCGGTGACAGTTCGAAGAGCAGGATATACGACACCGAAAGACGGTCAACATGCCTCTTATGACAATAGGTTAATACCAAAAGGAAGCTGACATGCCTTGGTATCGGGAGAATGAAACCAAAAATTAGCTTACATGCCCCTAGTAACAAGAGGTCGATACCAAAAGGCAACTAGCATGCCCTTGGTATCGGGAGAATGATACTAAAAGGCAGTTGACATACCCTTGGTATTATGAGGATGATACTAAAAGGCAACTGATATGTCCATGGTATCGAGATGATAAGGATGTTGTTGAAAGATAGGGACAGAAGAAAGCTAGGAGGCCTAGAAGATCAGTTTAGCCAAAAGAGGTTTGCTAGTGAGAACCTACTTCTGAGTACACCCTGGACTGTGACTACTTTGATCTGATGCTGCTTGCCAATTCTGTTGGAAGTTTGCTGCTTGTGCCTGGTATTCTAAGGGTAGTGAGTATCTGTGGCTTGCTGGATTGGAGACTGACACTCTACAATCAAGGATACCGTTTTTGGTAACGGCCAGTTGCTATCATGGCTCTGTAAGCACTATAGTCGTAGCGATTGTCATTTCCCTAGAGGAATATGCACTTGACTGCCATGATGGATGATGGGTGAAGCTATTGCTTAAGCAGGTACAAATGTTTTATTGAGTAGATATGATTTTGTAGTTTTTGTTTGTTGTGTTTTCTATTTGTTTTCCCATAGTTAGGTTAGAAAACTTCATGCCTATTGGAGGAGGACACCTTAAACTCAATTGGCCCTGCAAATACTCACAAGCTGTGGGTGGCTCTCGTAGGATGAGTAATGGCACTCAATGTAACATCTGTGCCTGGCTTTCCATTTAATATAAACCATGGAATTTCTTGTAATTATTTGTGTGTGGTTTATTAATGGCAAATCCAAGTTGTGTTTGTTGGTTGTGGTCTCTCCCTGTGTTTTGTGCCCCTGGTTTCTCCTTTTTGGTGTGACTTCTTTGATTTGTGGGTCTGTTATGTAACTGGGACCAATGTTTGTGGTAAAACCCACTTGGACTTGAGGGTGGACCTGGTCAAGAGAGACCAACCCCATGTGACTTGTGCCCTTCTCCCCGTGACCACACCCGTGACCTGATTTCCCCTACATGCGAGGCTTGGCGGGAGGGCTACCCATCCCGTCCAGACGGCAGTAGGGAGGCTGGCAGGAGGCCGACGGAGCCCACAGGGATAGCAGGCAGTAGTGGTTTTAAAGGGAGGCGTGCGGCATGGGGGAGGAGCAGAGAAACTAGAGAGAGGGCGAGTGGGAGTGTGGAGGTTGAGGAGGAGTCGCGCACTGGAGGAGATCTCGCGAGTGCGGGGGGGAGGTTGGTGCCTTGCACCATCGAAGCTTGAGGACACGCAAGGCTCGTCGAAGCCCGGTACGCATTCCCCTTCCGTTTCCCTCCGTCTGTTGAGGTATGTTAGGGTTAATGGATAAATCAATGGGTAATGCTGTTAAAATTATGCAAAAATAGGAAACTATGTTGGATTGTGAGGAATGATGTATTTATGTTGATATCATGTTGATCCATGTATATTTTGTGTTATTTTTGTGGAAATTCTTGATGCATGCTACAGTGACAGGGCCTTATGGCTTTGTGATTTTCTTTAGAACAGCATGCTTAATGCTTTTATGATCGGTTTGAGGGATTTTGAAGTAGACTTGGAGGTTTACACCCCATGTTTTACTTGTAATTTTTGTGGTGTTTTAGAGAGGTCCGCTCCTTATTCCCACTTTATGGGGAAGTGACGACAAAGGTTGGGGAGGTTTTCTGCAATCATAGAAAACTGTATGCCGAACTGGGTTCGGTATGCCGAAATGCTCCCAGGTGGTTCCCTGGACCACTGATTCGGACGACCGGGAGAAATTCGGTCGACCGAATCAGGGAGTTTCAGACGATCGGATGATTTCAATCAACCGTTCTGGCAGAGGACTGATAAAACTGATAGGGATTCGATATACCGAAATATTTCGATCGATCGAATCAAGGATTTTCGGTCGACCGAGACCCTATTCGGTATGTCGAATCAGGACCCAGGACAACATTGAAAATGCTTAGAAAAGTGTTGATAAATATAGATAAATACGTGATAAATGTATGAGATGCATGGAAATGACTTGTGAAATATTGCATGTGAGTATGTTGATTTTTAATGATGTTTTCCATGAGATATTGAAACATGGCTTATGTGTATGAATGTGGACCTATGTGAGGGGTGAATGCATGGTATAATGACCACGATTGAATGTGTGGGCTGGAAACCACAGATGATAATATGATGCATAATGCGTGTGATTTACAAAGAGTTTATGAATGAAACACTGGTTTTGACAAATGTTTTGAAAAGAGAAACTACATATGGTTTTAAAGAGATTAATGGAATTGTAGGAACCACAATGAAACCAGGACTTGCCAACGAGATAGTGAGACTTCTAAAGATGTCAGGGACATGCCCTTGATTGTGGTTGCCGAGTTTGTGGTCCGGGGTAGGAGCCTCGAGACAATGGTGGTACTGTTGGACCCAGGGTATAGGAGTCCCGGACTACCCTTAGTACCGGTGTTGGATGGGTTTGGGGTTAGAGGCATCTCGAGGATGCATTCCGTGCTTGTACCAGTGAGGGTACATTTTGAGGCTACGGCCAGGGCGGTTGAACTCCAGCGCGGGGTGGTTCTCCGCGGCATTGTAGTGTGGGTGTGGTGGCATAAAATCCTCACCAGCTGCTTGTGGCTAGGGTGATGCGACCAGTTTTGAAATGGAAAAGTGTGGATTTGTGTATTGGACTAGTTCCTTGCCTGGATTTGTGATAAATTGTGCTAATGGTTTTAAATGATGTTTTGGGCTAGGAAACTAGATGAAATGATTTGCTTCTCCTGTGTTGAGTATAAAGGTTTATCAATGAGCATGAGCTTTTGAAAGAAAGGAAAAAGAAAGTTTGAAATGGCATTGTTTTCAAAGTCTTTCTAATTGAATGTGTGGTTTTGGTGATGGTAGTTTTGTGGCAAATGTTTTCACGGTTTTTTTCGCTGTTTTTGGGGCGCATGTAGGGTGACATTCCTGTCACTCACGTGTGTTTTCTTTGTCCCCTTTTTGTTTCAGGTGCTCAGGAGTAGGAGCAGTCTAGTCTGGTGCATCTTTTCGAGCCACTTTTGCCGCACACAGGTTTGAGTGTTTAGCTTTATTTATTTAATTCTGTTATTTAGATTCTTTTAGCTGCTCTTGGGTAGTTCTTGTATTGTTGTGTAGTAACACAAACTCGCTGTGCGGTGGTGTGATGGATCGGACTCCATGCCAAACTCCTTAAGGTCCTGCACCTGCTCTTTTGAGTTCATTGATTTTCTTTTACTCCCTCATAGACACACGACTTTACTCTATCCCTGTCATGGAGGTAATAGGCACCTCGTTTAGGGAGCTGTTGGAAACTTTTGTTGTAGGATGAGGGGCCAGTCCTTCAAGGGTGTGGATAAGCCAGGTTCAAACTCCAACTTCTCTCCAAGATATGATAGGGGTAGAGCTACACTGCATGCCTCTTACTCTTGGGTTGACTTCTGTCTTTGTCTTCTGTCTTCTAGTTTCTTTTATGCCCATACGAAGGTATATTTTTCTTTTTTCTGGCTCACACACTCATTCACCCTAACATTTTATCTCCCTCTTGGAGGTACTGGGACCTTGCGGAGTTTGGACACTTCATCTGACCCTGATAGGTGGTGGCTCTCTTGCTACTTGGTCACCTGAGTGGTGCCAATTGAGGAAAAGCAGTCCAATCCGACACTGGCAAATTTTTCAATTTGCGTCATTGGGCAAAGTTGTTAGCATGTAAAGTATTTTAGTTTTGTTGTTTTCTAATTTTTTTTTTGTATTTTTCTTCTTCTAGATTGTTGCTTTTCTTTTCTTTCTTTTTGAATGCATGATTACAATGCAAAGAAGGAATCAAAAAAGAAAATAGGAAAAAAGGATACGACTTCAATCCCTGTTGCAGGGCTTCCGTTGCTGGCTGAGAAGACTGTGCCGATTGTTGGATCTGATGTATCTGTAATTGTTGCACAGTGGGGTTCAAGGTATTTACGCACTCTAAGTTAGACCAATGCATGGCAAGTTGGCAAACCCTAGGCTAAGCCTCCCACGAAGGAACGGGAATAGGAATGGTGCATGTATGTGTCGCCAAAGAGAGTTGGGAAGCAGCATGAGAAGGAATGAGGCTGATGAGATAGGAGTTCCCTAGGAAAGGGTTGGGAGAAAGAAGATAAACCCCCAAATTTCTAGCATCTTCAGAGCTTGCAAGCTCAGATGAGGAGAGGTTGGCTACATCAGGGTGTGTAGATGTTGGTGTAGGTGTGGATATTGCCTCCTATGCACTAACGACAATAGCCCCTTTGTTAATCAGGCTCAAAAAAATATCCTGGAGAATGTGGCAATTGTCAATCGAGTGTCCCAGGGCTCGATGATAATCACAATGCGCGTTCGTGTCATACCACCTTGGGAGTAGGTTTGGTAGCAGACGAGGATCCGCGAGTCACAGAAATGACACAACCTATAGGAAGACGACACTCAACGGCTCACCTAGCAGAGTAAAGTCGCTTTCAGTGCAACGACCGCGCCTCTGCTTAGGTTGTTGTCCTTGTCAAGTTGGTGAGACGTGATGCACTGGCTCGACAGTGGGGTGTGTGTGTGTAATGTGTGGAGGGCTACGTGCAAATACTAACTGGCTTTCTACTCAAATAGTCTTCGTAGAAGGCTTAATGAAAGCGACGTCTGCCTTCTTGATGTTGCTGGTGTTGGTAGTTGTAGACACTCCAATTTCCCAATTTTGCAGGACGGAGATGTGGTGGCTGAGCTCTAACCCTAATAAGGCCCATTTAGTTCCTGGAAACCCATTTGGGCCCATGAAGGCCCACATAGGCCCATTGAGCCCACTTGGGCCCACAAGACCTATTTGGGCCCATTTAATTCATTTGGGGCCCACCAGCATGGTCACAATGGGGCTATGGCAAAGAACAAATAAACAAGTTCTCAGACGAACTACTGTCAAAAGTGACATATAGCTCAGGAAAAAAGGAGAAACAAAGACTATGAGAGGCCTCCCACGACAGAGATGCTTGAGCTCCAGTCCAAGACTTCGCACCCAGCTACCTGTGTTGAATTGGCATGAAGATTAGGTGTCAGAACCTAGACAAAGACGCAAAGACAAATGCAAGTTATTAGGGTTGCGTGAATGATACACAATGCATATGAATGTCCTAGAATGTGCTCTCTCACCATGCATGTTCCTCATGAAGTTGACCACACGGGACGCACTTATATGTTTGGGATTTGACTCCGATCATAAAGGTTTACGTTCTAAATTTCGGCCACAGCTCAGGCGATGAACGGGTGATGCGTTGGTGGCCTCGACTCCTATAGTAGCAATCAGTTGTATCCTCTACTAACACCGACAGGACCCTAGTTACAAGGGGACAAAATAGCAACACGTCCTACGCCGAAGCCATAGAACAAAGAACCAGAACTATCCTTCATAGACATGGGGTGGACACAAGAAAGGAGAAGATGCATGCTTTCTAAGATGATCATTCATGCAATATACTTTTGTGTGTTTTACTTGCGTTTTATTAAGTCGGAGGGAGAAAGTGAGGATTCGTCACTAGTTATGCCTTATTATTTGTTTTTTGTGAGTTTGTGTCTTTTAAGTTAAGCCAGAAGGAAAGCAAACATGTCTCTATTTTCCTAAGCATGGCAAAGTACGAAAAGGGGAGAAAACACCCAAGCATGACAAGCAAGCAAGCATACAACAAACTGAAGGTATGGCATGGCATGTGTTAGTGTTGTATTGACATGATTGTGAGAAAGAAAACATCCACCATATCAAAAGCAAGTAGTATGGCATGTGAGTGGGTGGCACAACAAATGTGAAAAAGAAAATACACAAGTTGAACAGGCAAGTACAAGCATGCATGCATGTGTAACTAAGGCGGTAAGCAAACAAATGTGAAGTAAGACAATCAAGGACAAAAGCTAAGCAAGCGAAAAGCGACAGAACACAAACTGGAATCTAGAATCCCTAGCGAAGTCACCAATTCCTGTGACTGTGCTGGTGGAACTCGCATGACTCCTTGTGTGTGGAAGTACATGAAGAATTCCGATAAGGTTACGGCGAAGATGGTGAATCTGAGTAAGGATACATCAACTCAAAAACGACAAAGAAAAGAAACCAATGATAAAGGAAAGGTGTCACTACCTAGTCTTTTAATGGAAAGATGAGGAAAACCAAAATGCACAAAAATACGAGAAAATGAATGCAAATGAATGAATACGTGTGTGCTCCGTGCCTAATGGATGCAACACTTAGCTACTGTAGGTTAGAGAAAGGGTAAGGATTCCTGTTACGCATAGGGAAGGTGTTAGGCACCACCATATTCCCAAAAATCGGTCTTTCTTGGCTAATCGCTTGCTTGTGTCCAAATGTAGATGTATGCTTGTCTAACCCTAAAAGGTATGCTTAGAATCATGCCATTGCGAATGCGAGAATCAAGCGAGAAAACAAGAAGCAAAATTGTAAAAAATAGGAGAAATAATGAGGAAAATAATCCAAGGGTCAATGTAGGCATTGGAAATGTCGATTAATGTATGTCCTTGGGTGATGAAAGAACATACACAGAGTACAAAAAACACGAAAAGTAACTATGCCAATGTAGGGTAAAATCAAGCATGAAAATAGTAAAGATTCAAGAAAATTGTTAAAGAAGCAGAGCCATCATGTGGCCAATGTAGGCGCTTGAACGTCATTGAATGTACGTTCTCGGGCAAGATGTAAAACTAATACGAAACAAAATCAAAATAAAAACACCAAATGATATGTGATATGCATGAGATTACACATGAAATACATGCATGAAATGTATGTATGGTATGCATGAATATTTATGTGGATGTGCATGAAGTGTATGTATGAGAAACATGCATGAATACTAAGCATGAGTAATATGCAAGAATAATGTGCATGAATGAATGTATGAACAATGTGAATGAGTACTAATGATGAAATAAAAATGAGAATGGAGATGGGGTTCCTGTCAATGCTTGTTTTGACCTGGGTGAACTACATCGGCCATCCTCCTTCATCTTTTCCATCATCCAAAGTCACCATTAAGTCTCGCTTCAATGATTCACCACCATTTTTCGTCAATAGGATTCGCCTTCCTGATTCACCATCGAGACTCGCTTGATCGTTAATAGAGTAACCCTACAAACTTCTCTCCTTTCCCCATCCAAGTGCAAGACTACCAATGTCGATTCTAAGCGTTCGCATGGAGGCTGAGTAGAGGGGCTAGAGATGAGGTGAAAAGAGAGAGAGAAGGATGGGTTGTTCTCTCTTCCTCTCTTACATGTTGCTCCTCTCTCTCTCTCTGTTGTATGGGTTATGGCGTAAGAGTCTTTGGGATAGGTGGTTTTGTTTTCATGGAGAGGGGATGAGATGGGAGAGAAGAGGATAGGTTAGTGTTGATTTGTTGGGTTCGTGAAGTGCTCGTGGATGGTTGTTGGGTTGGCTAGGGTTGTTGTAGAGGAGGAGGCCAACTGTGGGTTGATGAAAGAGAGGAGCTTGGGTTTAGGGAGGTGGATGGATTGAAGTTACTGGAGAGAGAAAGGTGGTGGTGTAGTGGTTTCTCTCCAAGGAAGGCCGTGAGCTAATGGAAAGGAGGATGCGGGTCTGTGGCCGTGAGAGGGAGGTGAGGCAGGTTTCGTTGGGTCACTACTGGTCTCCTCGGGCTGCATGGGTTCAGGGAAGAAGGGGAAGAAAGGGCTGGAGGTGGAGGAGGGCTAAGGAGGCTGGTGCGAAGAGAGGGAAACAAGGCTAATAGGAACCAAGCTCTCCACGTGCTCCTCCTCTTTCATGGCTGCAGGATGGCACAGTGTAGACACCTTATATGCTTGCAATAGGACCTTAAACCCTAAAACTACCTAAAATCAAAATCAAAACCCAAACCCTAAACTAAACCCTAAAACTAGCACTAACCCCTAAAGTTAACTCAAAACCCTAAAGCCAACCTAAATCAAATCCAAAATCCAAAACTAATCAAAACCTTAATTAAAACCCTAGGTCAAACCCTAAACCCTAATTTCAAACCCTAACAACTTATAACTAATTCCCACCTTCACCATAACAACCTATAACAACCTCTAACCACCTAAACAAACTTAACCAATTCCCACCTTCACCATAACAACCTACAACAACCGCTAACCACCTAAACAAACTTAACCAATTCCCATTTCATCATAACAACCTATAATAACTTGTAACAACCTCCAACAACTTCTAACTAACCATAACCAACTACTCTAACAACCCTAGCCATTTGCAAGCCTATAAATA
>JAMKQA010021759.1:0-12708 GCA_024699735.1 Posidonia australis
TCAAGGGTGATGGGGATATGATCTGAAATTACCCTGGTTTTTCCCAAACAGAAAGAATCTGAGTATTTATCTATCCAGCCAGTGGATGTCAAGAATCTATCTAGCCTAACCATAGTAGGCCGGAGATGAAAGTTTGACCAAGTGTATTTGCAATTGTTTGGTGGAAAATCTAATAAAGCTTTATTGTCAATAAATTCATTGAAGTCCCTTATGTGAGAAACAGTGCCACCTTCAGAAGAATGTTCATCTGGTGTTCTTGTGATGTTGAAATCACCACCTAAAATCCAATTTTGGTTAACTTTATCACTTATGAAATTCAATTCCTCAATAAAATGTCTTTTAAGACTATGTTCACAAGGCCCATAGACTCCAGTAAGCCACCATTCAAAGTTACCCAGGAGATTTGTAAAGAATAGAGAGATAGTATAAGTTGCTTTAATGGTATTTGAAAGTTTTACCAAACTGTCATCCCAGCCAACAAGTATTCCCCCAGAGGCACCCAATGAAGGTAGAAAAGCCCATTGGTTTATGTCACCGCCTCCAATGTTTCTTAAAGTATAAGGGGAGAAATTTTCCAATTTTGTTTCACTAATAACAATGATATTGCACCTATTGGTTCTAATAAAAAATTTTAGGGCTCTTTTTTTCCCACTACTGCGCAATCCTCTAACATTCAAAGCTGCAATCAATATAAATTATTAAAGGAAATATGAAGAGAATCCAAGTTCTCTATTATACAAGCATTATCATTTAAGTTTAAAGGAGTTAAGCCTTGATCTTTTCTGACAGAGTTGTAAAAGGATTTAACTTCATCTGGGGATTTGAAGGCAATTCCTATATTTTTACAAAAATTGTTAAACTGTTCATAGGAGTTCCATGATAGAACTTGGTTTAAAAATGCATAAGAACTATCATTTAAATCAGAAGGCAGTGTGTTAGAACAAGAAAAAGAAACAGAATCAGAATCAGAAGAAGATATGCAATTTCCAGTAGAGTATTTATTCTGAGAGGAGACTGAGAGTGTACTGTGAGCATGTTTACCTGGCACGTAAATGGGAGTGGGTGGTTGAGGATTTGGAGCCTCAGAAGGTCCACCAAGATTATCACTTTCAAGACAATCATATACGGCCAGCACTTTCTTAAATTTGGACAGCGATAAATTCCTAGTTTTGACTTCTATTTCAATAAATCTGGCTGTGTCTTCATCCCTGGGGGTTTGATTAGGAGAAGTACTGATAGAAGATGAAGGAATGCTGCCTTTATATGAAGAGGTAGGGATGGGAGTGGGGAGTATCCCAGGGGAGTTGGAGATTGGCTTAGGACTAACCGGTCTAGTCCAGATAAGCTTCCCTTCACTAGATGTTCTGTTGCCTTTACCTCCTCTCCATCCCTTATTGCTCTTGAATTGCTTTCTTATGGGTTTTAAGTTAACAGTATTAACCTGTCCAGAGGGGGCTTTGACAGGCCATTTTTGGGACAGTGGTTGAGTGTTTCCTGAAGTAGAACAGAGATCCCAACTGAGTCTATATTTTATAGGATAGACAAATTTACCAAAGGTAAAATATCTGCATTTAGGGATGTCCTTTCTCGGTAGAGTCTTTATTTTTAGTCTAGCAAAACCCAGATGTTTCACATGATCAATGTTGTAATCAACCTCCATAAGCTCAGCGAATTCAGATACCATATGACGGAATATGTCTATATTCCAAAGATGATGTGGGATGCCTTCCAATCTAATCCAAATCCCCTCCTCTTTTAGGATATTAACCGCATTAGAGTTTGTGGTCCAAGGGATGAAGGATGCAGAGATACGTTGCAGCAAATGTCCATCCATCTTAAGAGAATCAGTTCTAGCTTTAACAGAAGGAAAAATCAGAAGAAATTTACCCGGAGAGGAGTCCTGAATTTCGACCTCAGAACCCTTTGTCTAATAGGTTCGGACATGGTTTTCTAATGTTTCCTTCGTAAGAGTGGGAGCGTATGCCGTGATTGTTGCGCTGCGAGATAGCAACTAATAGTGGTTGCACACCGACTCAGTTAGAGGTAAGATAGAAGGGTTCTGTGGAGAGAGTCCATGGGAAGACATGCCTTCAGGAGTTGAGGAGTCTTCCTGAAAAAATTTGCATATAGCAACCGCATGAGTGGAGGATCTACATCTAAAGCAAGTACCAGCATACTTGCAAGCAGCCTTCGTATGACCTTTTAGACCACACTGAAAGCATCTACCGCTTATTTTACAGAAACTTACCAAAGGGGGGACAAGTTTCTTCCTAGAAACCACCTTCCAGTCGTCACTCTGAGCTTCAACAGAGAGACAGGAGTTTTTCTCCGAAAGAATGGAGGAACCAGTTGCGGGAGGGAGGGAAAGATCTTTAGTAGGGGATTCGAGTACCGCAAATCTCGACCCAGAACAGGCAAATCGCTTGCCAGAGATGGAAGGGAGAGGGGATGGGATAGACGTGCGGCTGACATTAATGCTATTGTCAGAGAAAAACCCGTCGTTTGGAATTTCTTCCGCGCGGGAAGAAAAAAAGTTCCCAACATTAAAGATATTACTGTTAAAGTAACAGCTGTCAGAGACATTTCGTGTACTGTCGAAAAATTTGGTACAGTGCTCATTTAAAGCCTGCAAACGATCTGCCAATCCTACCGCAGAGCCATGATCACAACTTAAATCTGGCCTAAACTCCGAATCACTTGGGATTTGCTCAGAGGGATTAACACAACCAAGAGCGGAGTAATTAGAATTAGCAGGCGAAGAGTCAGAACATACAGGTGTATTATAGGACGTATAGTTCCAAATAGAAGGAAGTGGGATTTTAATGCGATTCGACTGTATGTCAGAGCCTTGGAAATTCCACCCCCACCATTTGCAGGGAGAGGGCCGCCGAGACTCCTCCGCTTGTTTCGCTGGAGAAGATGAAGGAGGAACTATGCAGGCATAATCAAATAAAGATGGAATAGAGCTAACTATAGGACTAATATGCATGCTCACAGGCAACAAATCATCCATAGATTCATGTATTTCATCCTCACTACCGCCATTAACAATAATAACAGAACTCAGAAAAGCAAGAACAGAATGATTCATAAAGGATAGCTTGCTTATTTCACAGATCTTTAGAAATTTTAACCAGTAATAAGACAGATTCCATGTAAGAAACATAGTATGTATGCAAATATTTGGCAGGATTTTAGACAGAGATAATATTTTCAGAGAGGATCTAGCTGAGAGATGAAAATATAAACAACTGCCTGTCTTGCTCCAGGCAAGAAGGGATCCATTCGACAGTTCGTCGGAGGGACTAGGGATAGAAGAAAAGTTAAGGGGACCAGAGGAGATCTCTGATTCAACCTCACAGGGGGAAGAATGACTCTTCTTCCGCTCTCGTACCTGCCCCTTAGATCTGTAGTGTTTTCGAGGTCGATGCAGGCGACGAGTGTTTTTCAAGGAAGAAGGATCATCGAAGCAGTCCTTGTCTAAAAGACTCTCTTTGAAAGCAACCCAAACGAAACAGGTGGCCTGATGAAGGAGGAAAGAGTCGGATGAACGTCTGAAATCCTTCCGATGATGGTGACCGCGGCGACGCAAAAGCGGTCTATTTGGGTTCATATTTTCGCTTAGTTTACACACATATCATAAGTTGCTGGGACGTTTAAACAATTCTCTTACGTGGTGGATAACCACTACCCAAAGCAACAAATGAAAAAATGGACTACACCCAGTACTTTACTCAGGTAGCAGCAAAGTAGGACTTTTTCATCCCAGGATCAAGGTCCCATGTATGCGACACAGCATTAAGCTTTTTCCATCACCTAAAAAAGATATTCAAAAATCAAAATTATAAAAAAGAAGAAGAAGAAGTTATCTCCTATTTCACTCGTAACACAGTTCCCTCCCGCTCACCGCGGCGCCATGGAGACCGAGAAGTCGGTCGGAACGGAGACCTTCTCAGCCCACTCCCTCGATTTCAACAGCAGCCTTGACACCCTCCCCGCCACCCTTCCCATCTCCGGCCTCTTCCTCTCCTCCTTCTCCACGCACTCCACCGCCAGCACCGCCGCCCTCTCCGCCACCTCCACCGGGAACGAGTCCCTCAGCCTCCCATCAACCCACTTCCTCACCTTCTGCCTCCTCTCCTCCCCACCCCTCCCTACCACGTCCCGCGCCGCCTCTATCAACGAAAATGTCTCCACCTTTTCCCCTTCCCTCCTGTACCTCATTGGCTCCTCCCCCGTCAGCAGCTCCAGCAGCACCACCCCGTAGGCGAACACGTCGGACTTCTGCGAAGGCGAGCCCCCGGAGAGCACCTCCGGTGCTATGTACCCTCTCGTCCCTTCGATTCTCCTAGTCCTATTCTTCCTCTTCTTGATGCTTTCGGAACCATCAACATCATTGTTGTTGTCGTCTCCGTCGAGGAGTTCTTGGATCTCGCCGGTGAGGTGGGCGGTGCCGTAGTGGCACAGCTTGGCGCGGAGATCGGGCTCAGTGACTATCACGCTCGAGCTCTTGATCCGGTTGTGGACGCGGAGGTGGGGGAGGAGGGAGAATCGGCTCCAATCGCCGGCGCTGTAGTTGTGGATGTAGTCGATGGCCCCTGTGAGATCGGCTGCGACCTGGATTCTGGAAATCCAGGTGGGGAGGAGGGTGAAATTGGGGTTCTTAAGGTTTCGCAAGCAATCCGAGAGGCTCGCCCCCTGGACGTGCTCGTAGACGAGGTAGACGGAGTCGCCGCCGCCCAGGGAGGCACCGAGGAGCTTTACCAGGTTGCTGTGGTGGCTCCGGCAGATGGCGGCGAGCCTGTCGGGAACTGCGGCGGGGTCGCCGCGGAGCTTGCGGTGGGAGACGACGACGTCCCTGCCGCGGAGGAGACAACGGGAGGAGGACGTCGAGGAAGAGAGGCGGGGGGAAAGGAAGTTGTTGGTGGCGGAGGAGATGTCGGAGAAGGGGTAGAGGATGGAGTTATCGGAGGCGAGGTTGTCCCTGATGCCTGCGAGGGAGAGGGAGGAGGGGGAGGCGGCGGAGGAGGAGGTGGAGGGCCTGAGGTTGTTGCTGTATTGACCAGCACCTACACCAGCGGGAAAGCTGGTGGAGGTGGAGGGGAAGGTGGCGGTGGTGTTGGAGGAGAGGGAGGAGAGCTTGGAGCGACCGGGAGCGCGAGTGGAGACCACCGTGGCTTTCTTGGTTCTGCACATATTATCGATTTGCGAGAAGAACGGGAATTTAGAGACCGGCATGAAGTATGAAGAACGGGAATGGATAAGCATAAGCTTTTCAGAATCCGTGACTTTGGCAATAACAATTGTAGCCTACAATTCACATAATATTATCATTGAACTATATTATTATTCCATTTACAATTTTTCACGAGAAGTTTGCACACTTTGCACTCTTTAAATTCAAGATTACGAAAATATAAATAATTTAAAATAATTTTAGTATTCTGATAGAATTATTCCTATGTTTGGAAGTGATTTTATGTTTCACGTGAATAAATGCATATCAGGATCATGGAGACATTTTGATTTGATGGAAGATTGAAATAAATGTTGGAACAAGTACAAACATGCTTTTCAAAAGTGTGACATCCTGATTAATCGTAATATTGTAAGTGTGACATCGTGATAAATGTTGGAATAAGTATAAAATGTTGAAAGATTTATCCATTTTAAATGTAAAGTATGTAATTAATTGTAATATTGTATAAATAATTTATTAATAGATAATCTATTATTTCTTAGGATTGTGAGGCTTTAGTTGGCTTTCTGTACACCGGTTTGTGTTGAGGGATCAATATGGAGTCTAATTTGAAGATGTACAGTCGTCTCGATTTGTGTATCCATCTTTTTCTTTTTGCTCTTTCTTCCTCACAAGTTTTCATCTTCTTCTTCTCCTCTCTTCTCCTTCTCCCCAACCCATGCCACCACAGAAATGTCCGTGCCGCCCCGTCCCCTCTGACATGAGGGTGATGGAAAGGGAGGCCAGCGTGACGCGGGAGGAGGAGGAGATAAAGAGAGGCGAAGGTCAATGGAAGAGGAGGGGAAGCCAAGTTGAGTGAGAAAGAGGGAGAGGAGTGGTGCGTGAGCCGGAGGAGGTGAGCGTTGTTCGCGTGGTCTGCTGGTGGAAAGAGCTTCGTGGGGGCGTGGAGAAGGTCATCGGAGTGCCGTTTGAGGTACGCGACCCCTCTTCCTCTTGTTCACATTTTTAGCATAACGTGTTAAATTTATAAAAAATGAGTAAAATGCATGTAAAATCTCAGAAAAACAGTAGAATGAATGAGAATGTGATGATTAGCATGAATTTGTAGAGATCATGGGGTTAGGATGAAATTTTGTGGATTTACACGAATTTTAGGTATGCATGCTACAGTAATTAAAAACGAGCTCCACACCTTTATGATTTTCGTATGGATTACATGATGAATGGAATGAAGTATGGTTTGAGAGATTTTAAAGTAGACTCAAGGGTCTAAATCTCATGATTTATTCATGTTTTATAATGCAAGTTTGAAGGGTCTGCCAGAGGTCCCCATTTTCGACGAATGTTTGGTTCACAAGCTGGGGGAGTGCTCTGGCCACGGGAGATTCGACATGCCGAACTGGGTTCAGCATTCCGAATCCCTGTCAGATTAAGCCAGGCCCCTGGTTTCGGTAGATCAAAACCCGTCGGTTGATCAAAATAAAGAGTTTCAGTATACTGAAAAGGTTCGATATACTAAATCAGGGATTTTCGTTATACCGAACCTGGATTTCGGTCTGTCGATTTTGCCCTGGCTCAAACAAATAAATGTGAATAGAAAATGAAGAAAAATAGTTTTAAATGGATATTAAGCATGTGTTAAGGATGTTTTTCCCATGTAAATGTCACAGAGGAATAAGGGATCTAAATAAGTGAATATGGAATGGTTTTGGGCTTGAAGCCCTAAAAATGAGTAAAAGATGATTAAATGTGTGGTTTTTGGGCATAAGACTCTATTTATGATTTTAAAATATGATTTTTCATGAATTTGAGTAGGGACCCCAGTAGAGAGTCATGTGTTGCATGAAAAAGATTCCTACAATGAAAAGATGAAATGAGAATGGTTTTAAAAGGAAAACTTAAGAGTTTTTGAAAATAAAACATTAATAATGTGTTGTGGAATCACATGGGTTGGTGTCAGCAATATGGTAGAAGAATGATACTCCAAAGAAACTAATTGTCAGACACGACCGTGGTTGCCAGTGTGGGACCACGAGTGGATGCTGTCGACAAATTGTAAAGATATCAATTGTTAGACACGACTATGGCTACCAATGTTTGTGAAGGTGTAGGCTGACCTGGGTTATTGAACCTAGTTGTTCGGGTCACTGATGGAACATCATATAAAGATGTATCTCCGTGCATATATGAAAAGAAATTGAGACCAGTTGGGCGAGGCGGTGTCCTCCCGCACGGGGAACTTCACCGCGACAGTGCAAGGAGGTAGGGAAAATGGTATCCTCACCTACTGCTTATGTGCATGGTTACCCCTGATTAAGGTAACATCAATAAGAAAAGTGGAAATGAATAAGAAAAGTGTTGGTTTTGTGAAAATAAAAAGACGTGATTTGGTTAGGATTGGACTTGTGATTGGTCTTAAAATCCTAGAGTTAAATAAGAATTGTAGTTTTAACCAGCTACCAACCAATATTTGTGGTTTTGGTTTTAAGTCGTGCGAGGCATTGTGTTTTATGCTGGACCTGGTCGAGAATATGATTTTCTCGAGATACGTGAATGGTTTTAAAGTGCATTAAAGAAAGGTGAGTTTTGAAAAAGAGATATGAGTTTTGAAAATGACATGGCTTTGGGAAGAAATCCCAAATATTGGGAAAAAATGAATTGAGTTTTGAAAAGGCATGTTTTGGAAACAGATTTCCAAGTGTTTTAAAGGAAGAGAGGAAATAATGTTTTGAAATGGATTTTCTAAAGAAAATCAAGTTTTATAAATTAAAAGTTATGTTTTTTAGTAGCTTGCCGAGTTTTGTTGTGTGCGTGTGTGTTTGGGGCGTGTACTGGGTGACTTAGATCTCACTCACACATGCTTTGTTTGGCTTTCAGGTGCAGGTGGAGTACAGTCTAGTTTTGGTGTCAGAGCAGGAGCTACTAGTAGCACATCGTTTCTTAGAGGTGAACCTTAGGTACAGTTATTTAATTATTGCCGTAATTAATGAAATTTACTTATGATACTGTGATTTAGGTAATATGCTCGGGTTCGAGGCGTTACAGAGTGGTATCAAAGCCAAGGTTACACCTAGTGCATCGGCTCGGTGGTATCAAAACCAGAGCATTAGACACCACCAACCAAGCGTCCAACGTTAAACGCCTGCATGCCAGCATTTAACAACTTGAGTCTCAAGAGTTGAACATTCTAGATCTGGAGTTCAATAATGAACGCCCCAACACTAACATACAACACAGGAAGATTCCATGCCACCCGGAAACAAGTGTAAAACACTGTTACTCTTGCATCTAACATTAGACATTGCACTTCTAGCGTCCAACACACCCAGAATCCGAATTAAATATCTGGCCTAAATGCTACCTAGAAATCTGGGTCGTTACAGTTCCTTCTTACCTTCTCCTTCACGATGACATGAACATGCCCTCGGCTGTGGAATTATCCCATACCGACTAACTGCCTGACCAACAGAGAGGAGACATGACATCGGTGAAGATGAGAGGCAAAGACATGGTGAACACATGCATTTTGTTTCCCCTTGCATATGCGTCTTATTTTTGTCCTGTGTCCTTCTTCCTTTACCCTCTGTCGATGTTGCAAGGTGTTCATGGAGCTCATGGTCGATTTCCATGGCCATGAGTGTTGATAGAACCCATCGATTGACAGTGAAGGTGGAGAGAATGATGGGAGTGTTGTCAATCGGTTTTTTTTTGCATCATTGTGTTCTTTGGCATCATTTTTAGCCTCACCGATCCTTGCATGTTTAGTTTTCATCAATCTAACACTTGAATTTGAGTAATGAAGGCTCGCTGTCTGTTATAAAGTGCTTGGAGCACAAATACCTAGCGTAACATGCAAACGCAATTACCCAGTGCACATACCCAATGCACTTTGCTTTGATCTAGAGCACAGGCAACAGAGCTGAGCTTTATTTTGTATGTTTCTCTCGTTTCATTTTGATTCCTGTATTCCAGCTTTGTTACTCTACATGTTTTCTGCATCCATTTACATAGCATCAAACATCCATTCACCTAGGCATATCCAAGGAGCATACATCCATTTTCAATACATCAAGCATATTGCCCATTGCCATACATCATTTGGTGTTTCATGCCTACACAGCCACACATGCGAATGATCAAGCCATAAAAGATAGATTCGTCGAGCATATGGGGGTGCCTAATACCTTTCCTATGCATAACAGGGATCTTTATCCTTCCTTTGGTATGCAATGATCGATGTATTACATCTATTCGGCACAAAGCATTATTTTGCATCTTGCTTTAATTTTTTTGCATTCATATTTTTTCTTTTGCATTTGGTTTTCCTTATCTTTCCATTTAATAGACTAGATAGTGACTCCTTTGTTTTTCTTATCCTTATTGTTTTACTTTTGTCTTGGTGTTTTCGAGTCGACATTCACCCTCAAATTTACCATTTTACTGTGACCTTATCAATTCATGCGTCTGACCTTTCGCACCTCGCATGAGCAATACTGGCATGGTCACACTTGTAACAAATAAATTAGATTCATCTTTTCACTGTGACTTTATCGATTTATGCTCCTAACCTTAC
Organism: Posidonia australis; assembly: GCA_024699735.1. NCBI lineage: Eukaryota > Viridiplantae > Streptophyta > Magnoliopsida > Alismatales > Posidoniaceae > Posidonia > Posidonia australis. The sequence continues at coordinate 9,774 of JAMKQA010021759.1, forward strand.
GCGTCACGCATGAGCAATCATCAGCATGGTCACTCTTGTAACAATTAAATTAAAAATGGTAGTGTTTCAAGGTTTGAGGCTTGTGATAATTCTTCTAATACCAAGTGACAAAATAATCACTACTAATTATTTTTTTTAGTGGTTGAAAATTCTTTGATATTTGTGTATCTCTATTAACATATGGTCCTAGGTTCAAATCCTGCCTTGGGAATATTTCTATATGCAAATTTAGCTATAAAAACTAAAGTGATGTCAATTCTATAGTTAGTATTAATGTATATCTATATTATTTTTCTGAAACTCTATATTAAATTTGAGTATACTAGAAAATATTCTTGCTTTCCCACTATATTTATTTCATCAAATTTCCTTGACATGAACTGAAGTTCCATTCCATCAATCTATAATCTAACTTTACATTTTCCATATTTTCTTGAGAGAATTTAATTTGAATTTTAAAAGGCATGAATAGAGGTGTAAAAAAGATTGAGTTGGGCCAACCTGACCCACGAAAGGATGAGCCCAATCGAGCCCTTGTTCGAGCAGGGTTTAGCCAAGGCTCAAGCTAAGGGGGGATGACCTAAGCCCAGCTTGGCCCCTGACCCTTGACCGAACCAAGCCATATAGGTTCGGTCGAGTCTAGTCCTTTTGAATAAAATATTTAAAAAATATTATTAATGTAAGTAAATATTATTTAATTAACAAAATCAAGATTTTATTAAACAATAGACCATTAAAATTACATAAACAACTAAACAATGTATATAAAATTACAAAATAAAATATATAATTAACAAAATCAAGGTTTTAATACAACAAACCATTAAAATTACATAAATAATTATAAAAAATATATAAATTTACCTAAAAATTCAAATAATATCAAACTAGGTCGAACTTGGACCGAGGCCTGAATGCTTATACCTAGTTTATCCTACATAGCATATGCAAGGACGAACTGACCCAATTCGTGACCTATAAAGGCCTAGTTGAGCTTAGCGCTTTTTACACTTCTAGGCAAAATTCTCATCAAATCATTGGTGCTTGAATCTTTATATGTTCCATGAAAAAACAATAATTGAAGCATCATTCTTGTTACTACTTTTTCTACATCAACATTGTCTTTAACATTAGTTTGTTAATACTCCAAGCCATCAAATTGTAAGTCATTTTCTATAGGACGAGATTGTAGGGCATCCATGCATGGGGCATACTGGTGAATGATATATGAAATATTTTGAGTTTGAGTTTTTATACACAGTTCCTTACCATTTCATAGTTTGGCTATGGTGGCTTGAACCTTTGGTGGGAACCCAATTAGGGTACTGAAAGTCACTACACATTAACTCGGACATGTGATTAGGAAATGTAGGTCAGGATTTTAGGTCTTTTAGCTCCTCTTTGGATGTAGAATAAGAAAAGTAGAAATAAGTGAAAAGTGGTATTAGTATTCTAATAGTATTGCTATTTATTTGTAAGTAATTTTCCTTTAAAAGTGAATAAGTATGTACAAAGAGATATTCTAGTTTGGATGAAAAGTGAAATAAGTATCAGAATAAGTAATGGAATAAGTAAAAAAACATGTAGATTAATAATAATTAAGTTTATCATCAAGATATATATCTAGTTTAAAATATGTATACATTATATTATATTTGTATTATTTTTTAGACAAAAAATAAGTACACCATATAGATATATGTAAGAGAATAACTTAGCGGAATAACTTTATTCCACCTTTTTCGCAAAATAACTATTCTAGAATAAATAAATCTAAATAGGAATTACTATTCCACATTTATTTTACTTTTTGACTTGTCAAACAAAATTACTATTTCAATTCTATCTTTATTCCGCTTGTATTCCTGTATTCAAACATGGATTTAAGGCTTTTGAATGTAGTGGAAAGGATAAGCTTTTTCACACGAGAAATGGCAAAAGAGTCTAAGACCTCGTTTGGAACTTCTTATTTGTAGAAGTCAATTTGTGAGGTTTTAATAGAAGCTGACTTTTGAGAGTATCAAAAGAAGTTAGATTTTAGCTTAGTTATGAAAATCCTGTTTAACAAATAAAGGTTCCACAACAATAGCTAGATTCTAATAATATTGATTTTACATATTTACCTCCCATCTAATGGCAAATCTGTAAATAATAAGGGCATTTTTATGTAATTAATTTAAAAAATCAAGGTTACAAATGTAAATGCATACCTTATTTATTCAGCTTTTGTCAAAAGCTCTCTTTAGCTAGCTTTTGGAAAACCATGTTTTTACACATGGTTTTAAGATCTAGAAGCTATAGCTTCTATGAAAAGTGGATTCCCAATACTCTGTTTGGAACTACTTCTGAGATATTTGATGGTTTGGCAGAAGCTAACTACTCAAAAGTTGTCAATAAGTAATTCCAAACAGAGTCTAAGAAGGTAATTCTCGTACTGATTTGAAATTCAGATAGAGTGTCACTTTTTAAACAGCTAACATGTAGACGGTCGTTAGAATTGATCGATTTCATCTATTACAATTTATAAAATTTAAATGAAAAAAATAATATAGAGAAAAGAGAAAGTCTTGAGTGGAAATACTGTATGGTCCATGTGGTGGGCACAAAGCGAATTCAATTCCTCCTCATGCAAGGTCCACTTAGTTGTCTGACTCTCTATTTCAAAGATGTAACTCTCCAGCTGTCAGGTACTTGTCAAAAAGAAAAGGGGGAAAAAACTCTCCAACTGCACAATGAATTCATATAACGTTGACGGTAACAACAAATATCTGCAGTCACTTAGTCACTTAGGTAGCGTTTGGTACGCTGGAATGCAAATAGAGAGGAATGGAATGAACTTTGGAATGGAATGGAATGGAATATTTTTATTCCATTCCATTGTTTGGTATATAAGAACAGGAATGGAATGGAATACAAATGTGGCATTACATTCATT
>JAMKQA010021760.1:0-12071 GCA_024699735.1 Posidonia australis
GCCAGTCCATCCGCGACGGAGTTAGCCTCCCGGAAGACATGAGAAATGGAGGCAGACTGCTGCACCAGAGAAACGACGCCCTGCCAATCCTTCCGCAGTCGCCAGTCGAAGCAGCGGCCACCCCGCAACATGGAGACGAGAGCCGCGGAGTCGGACTCAATGAGAAGCTCCGAGAGCTGGAGACCCATCCGCGAGCAGAGAGCCAGACCGTCCATCAGGGCCCTGAATCCAGCCACCATATTGGAGCAAGGACCATAGAAGTTTGCCACCGCTGCCACGAAGTTGCCCCATGGTCCCTGATGACCGCCTGGAATTAGGTTTTGGGTTTTGAATTTCTAGGGTTTTGGATTAATTCTAGGGTTTTGGATTAGGTTTTGGCTTTTGTTTAGGGTTTTGAATTAATTCTAGGGTTTTGGATTAGGTTTTGGATTTTGAATTAGGGTTTTGAATTAATTCTAGGGTTTTGGATTAGGTTTTGGATTTTGAATTAGGGTTTTGAATTAATCTAGGGTTTTGGATTTTGAATTTGATTTCGGTTAGTTTTAGGGCTTTGAGTTAATTTCAGGGTTTTATACTAGGGTTTAGGACTACGATTTAGGTTTAGAGTCCCATTGCAAGCATGTGGGGTGTTTACTGATGCCCCTCCTTAGGCTAGGTTGGAGGACGAATGGAACAATGACCGATGCTTCGGGTTGACAAAGACATCCTGCTTCCTCTTACTAGGGAAAGGGAATAGGAGGACGAGATCGCTGCTTCCCCAACACTCACTGAAAAATCAAAAGGCACAAAGTTAACGGTCTTATTGACCGGATAGTTTGGGTTATCAGCCCGCTTCAGACATTGTAAAGGTTGTCAACCAGGTATTTCGAGCTACCAACCCAAGAGAAAGGGGGTATGAGTGGATATCGGACCTACTGACCAACAGGATAGACGCCTTGACAGGTGTCCATCAGGTAGTCTAGGGTACCGGTCCATAGAAGGAGGTTTGTGTAATCCACCTAGAGCACGACAAAAGGGAGGCACCATTGATTCCAAGCTCTCTGAGCAAGCATCGAATGGGGCATGGTAGGTTTTGGAGCTACCGACCAAGAAATGGCAAGTTTCAGACTTATCGACCAGATGGGAATGTGGCAAGTTTTGGACTAACCAACCAAGATGGGAATAGGGCAAGTTTCGAACTTACCAACCAAGAAGGAACATGGCAAGTTTAGGACTTACCGACCAAGAAGGGAATATGGCAAGTTTCGGACTTACTGACTGGGAAGGGAATATGGCAAGTTTCGGACTTACCGACCGAAGGAAAATATGGCAAGTTTACTTACCGACCAAGAAGGGAATGTGGCAAGTTTAGGACTTACCGACCAGGAAGAGAATATGGCAAATTTAGGACTTACCGACCAAGAGATAAATGTGGCAAGTTTAGGACTTACCGACCAAGAAGGGAAATTGGCAAGTTTAGGACTTACCGACCAAGAGATGAATGTGGCAAGTTTCGGACATAACGATCGAGAGAGGATGTGGCATGTTTCGAACTTACCGACTGGAGGGAATAGGGCAAGTTTCAGACTTACCGACCGAGAGAATATGGCAAGTTTCGAACTTACTGACCAAAGGGAATATGGCAAGTTTCGAACTTACCGACCAGAGGGGAATATGGCAAGTTTCGGACTTACCGACCAAGAAAAGATATGGCAAGTTTCAGACTTACCGACCGAGAGAGGATATGGCAAGTTTCAGACTTACCGACCTAGGGAGGATATGGCAAGTCTCGGACTTACTGACCAAGAGAGGATGTGGCAAGTTTCAAACTTACCAACCGAAAGAGGATGTGGCAAGTTTCAAACTTACCCACTGAGAGAGGATGTGGCAAGTTTCGGACTTACCAACCGAGAGATGGCAAGTTGACGGATGCCAATCAGATAGTTTGGGATTGTGACCACGCTGGTGGAACCTTTGCATGGCTCTCCTACTACCGGATGTGTGGAAGCACACGAGGAGACCCGATACGGTCACGGCAAAGATGGTGAATCCAGAGGAAAATACTAGACCCGGAAACACCAAGGGAAGATAAAAAGGATAAGGAAAGGAGTTGCCACCTAGTCTTTTAATGGAAAGACGAGGAAAACCAAAAAAACACAAGAAAACTGGGAAGCAAACAAGATGCAGAATGTATGTGTGTGCTCTGTGCCTAATGGGTAATGCACAAATGAATGCGGGTCAAAGAAAGGGTAAGGATTCTGGTTACGCATGGGGAAGGGGTTAGGCACCCCCATGCTTATTCTGAATGCTCATGCTAATGATGACTAAAAACATGCCAAATCAAAGAGAAAAGTGAAATAGAAGGAAAAAGTTAACCTGAGGGTCAAATGTAGGCACTGAGAATGCCGCTTTATTGTACGCCCATGGGCGATGAGGAAAATCATAAAAATCGAAAAATTTTCGGAAAGTGTCTCGCAAATCATTTGAAATTTGGATAAATCCAAGAAAATCAAAAAGGGGAAAATAATCTCATTTCGGGACAATGTCGGCTTTGATAAGCCTTTTAATATATGCCCTCGGGCGATGAAAAGCCAAAACAAGTCTAAAGGCGAAAATCAGGAGAAACGACGAGAAAACCAAGCTCGGAACAAGCTAGAAAAGCGTGCGCAAAGCAAGGAAGGAAAGGCAAGAAAACTTGTGCGGAAAGATGTGAAAAAATGTGCAAAATGCATATGTGAGTGTAAATAGTGAGAATTCTAGGGGCCTTTGTGCAAAAAATCCAAATTCTGAGGAAAACTAAAGTTCTGAAGCCCAAATCATCAAAAATACATAGGAAAACACTTTCTATTCAATTATGAAGAAATCTGGGGTCAAATGTGCAAATATGTGCAATCCTAGTCAAAATGAAGTTTCCTAGGGGCCAAAATACAATTTTACCACTAAGACATGCATTTAAAACAATTCAGTGGAAATTCATGGTAAAATATGCAAGCAAAATGATTCAAAAAGTTCTAGAAAGTTTCAGGGGCAAAATAGTCATTTTACCCATGAAAACAGGCATTCAGAGTAAAATCAATGAAATACAGGGGCTAAACTGCAAATTACCTAGCAGGATAAAGCATCCAGAAGAATTTCAGTGACGATTGAGGGTTAAAATGCAATTTATCCCGAGAAAACATGCTTTAGAAAAGTTTTCAAAAACTTATGGGGCTGAAGTGCAATTTAACCAACAAAAACAACATCCTAGATGATTTCAAAAGAATGCAGAGGCTTAAATGCAAATTAACTAGTAAAAATAAGCATTCTGGATGATTTCAGAAGAACAAGGGACCGTCATGCAATTTTCACAAAAAAAATGAACTTTCAGAAAGATTTCAAGAAAGCTCAGGATCTCTTATGCAAAATTCCTGAATAAAATGCATTAAAAGAAAACTTGAGGGCTTTTGATAAAGTTTAATGCCTGGAAAACATTATTTTAAATGTTCAGGGGGAAGAATGTAATATTTTCAGTTAAAACTTTATTCGAATGATTCATGGAAAATGAATTGAGGACCTATTTGTAATAAAAGGACCCATGTGTAATACAAAAAGGACCTCAATATAAGGAAAACAAAGTTTCAGAAGTTTATTAAAATAAATGTTTTTATTTCTTTTAAAAAAAGAAAAAAGAAACGACGGCCACCGATGATGGAGCTCCGCCGCCAACGACCATTAGGGGGGCAAACAAGGCCTTCCCATGTTCTAATCTTAGAGCCGACCTCACGGGAAGCAAGAAGGAAGTGAGAGGAGAGGATCCAACGGAGTAGATCAGGGATCAATCGATGGGAGTGGTCCTCCCACCTCCGTCGCTGTTGAGGAGCTCTGGTGACGGCGTCGGGGAAGAAAGGGCCTCTAAAGGGCAGCGGTGCGGCGTTCCAGCGGTTGCGGAGGCATCTTGGAGCATCGGGGAGTGTCCACGCTTCTTCTGGAGCAGAATGGAGGCTGATGGAGCAAGGAGGGGGATCACTTGTCGCCGCCATGGCCTTCTCCGGTGAGTGGCGTGGCTATGGTGATCCAGAGCTCGAGGTGCTGTCTTGGAAGCTCTGGAAGCCTCGCGGGACACGGTTGAGTGTGGCTGGACCATCGGGGATTTGCTGCGCAACAGGGGGCACGCGCTCCTCCTCTGGAGTGGTCGTTTTCTTCGGCGACGGCATCTCTAGCGCTTCTCCGGCGATTCTTGTACGAGGCTGTCTGGAGGTGTTGGAGTGGCATCCAAGGAGCGGGAAAGCACCGGGGAGACTAGAGGAAGAGGAGAGGAGGCTCAGGGGCCAGGGCCGTGCTCTGGATTGCTCCCCCCACCTACATCACCGGAAAACGGCGACGGTGAGTCCTAGGGACCAATTCCGACCAAAGGAAGGCTGTGGATGGCTCAGAATTGTCCAAAATGAAGGAGGAGGTACTAGGCAACTATGCTCAGAGCTAGATGGGATCAGAGAGGGGCGTACCTGGCTTGTCGGAGCTCTGCAACTCGCCAGAGCGCCTGGAATCTCCTTCTCTCCTCTCTGTGAGCTTCCCTTTCTCTTTGGAATTCTCTGGCACTCACAGCTCTCTTCTCTCTCGCGCCAAAAGGTTTTTAAAATCATGTCTCTACCCTTCCTTTTATAGGTGAGGAGGAACCCAACAAAGCCAACCAACAGAACACTAACCATGCTAACAGATCCACTATCCATGCTAACAGATCCACTAACCAACCCTCTAACTCCCTAACTGAAGTCGTAACAGCCTAACAAACTAACAAGAACTGAACGACTGCCTCCCTACTGTCTCCTTGGTCGCCGACAGGGATGAATGGCGATCTAGGCTCACCGACGGCTGATCCAGTGGCTGGAGATGCTTGGAGATTTGCTGGATTAGTGGTGAAGCTCGAGTTGGCTGATGAGCTCAGTAAGGAGGTGGGTTTAGGCTGATTCGTGGGAGATATGTGGAGAATAAGTGGGTTTAGTGGGGAGGAGAAAATGGGTGTGAAATTTGTATGTATTTTTGGTAGAAAAAGAATATTAGTAAATGATGAATATGGATAGGGAAGCTAAAGTGTTAGGTTGGAAAAAGAGGAAAAAAGAAAAAAAATGTTTATGGTGGGCCTTCATGGGCTTTAGGACCAAGGTGGGATCAATTGGGCTTAATGGGCCTATGTGGGCCTCCATGGGCCCAAGTGGGCTTTAATGGGCCCAAATGAATTAAATGGTCCCAAATAGGTTAAATGGGCCTAAATAGGTCTTGTGGGCCCAAGTGGGCTCAAATAGGGTTTAATGGGCCTATGTGGGCCTCCATAGGCTTAATGCGCTTCAATTGGGCTTAAGTGGATGCAATTAGGGTTAGAGCTGAACCACCACATCTCCATCCTGCAAAATTAGGAAATTGGGGTGTCTACAGGGATATTAGCCCAAAAGTGAGTTGACAGACTCATTGTCAGATAGTTAGGATTATCAGCCCACTAGTAAGGGCATGACATGATATTAGACCTGTCAGCCGAAGGAGAAGAACTTACCAAGCGAGATATGCTCTAGTCCTCGCACGAGGCCTAGAAGGAGATGAAAGCAAGGCACGAGGCCTAGAAGGAGATGAAAGCAAGACTTGTTCGATTAGAGCAAGTCTAGTAGAGCAGATGTTGCCGAGATTCATCCTTTTGGAGTAAATCCAGGACAGGAGCACCTAAACCTCGTCCAAGGTCTAGATGGAAACAAGACTTGCTCAAGTAGGGCAAGTCCAATAGAGTAGGCTGGATTTTGCCCTACCTGGTATAGAAGTTTGTGAAGACTTCATTCGTTTAGGCCTAGGCAATAAAACAAGATTCTTGACTATTATCTGGGTGGTCCCCAACGCCAAGTAGACAAGCAATAGAAAGCAGCAACCTGAGCCAGTTAAGCACATATTGTCGCAAACGACGATTTCTACTTCGCATCAACCATAAGCAATCAAACAAGCTGGCCAGAAGTGTTCCAAAGAATTTTATTACAGCAGTCAATGACGTGATTGCATGCTGTGACCATGCCAACTCGGGGGTCCGAAGTGAAGTCGTGTCAGAGGGAGGAGATCATAGCCATGCCAAGATGGTGAAGGTGCAACATAGGATAAAACAAAAAAAGAAAAGGAGTCTCCACCTAGTCTTTTAAGGGAAAGACGAGGAAAACAACAAAAGATTGAATACATGAGATGTAGATGTGAAGGCCGGATGTCTGTTAACCAGAGGACAAGTAAGGATTCCTATTACGCACGAGGAAGGTGTTAGGCACCCTCGTACGCCTAAGAAACTCGGTCTTTCTAGTCTAAATCGTTTGATAAAAGCCGGATGAATGTTTGCTAATCCTAGATCGTGCTCTAAACAAGCTAACATGTATGCCATGACAAAATTGGATGAATGTGCAAGACGATATGCGAAAGCTGCAAAGAAATCCACATGAAATCATGAAATGCGTCACAACAAAGAAAATCACATGAAATGACGAGGTTTTTGGAAGAACACCTCGGAAAACCATACTAACATCAAAAAGATAGAAAGTGGAGTTGACCTAGGTCCTCAGGATAATGGAAAAAGTCATGAAAATCAAAAGGGAGAGATAATCCGCAAATAGGCCAATGTGGGCCTTTCGGCCAGTTCGTGTACGCCCTTGAGCAATGAAATCCAAATCAAATCGAAGAATTCCGAAAGATAAGAGTACAGGAAATCAAATCAAATGTCGGATTATGGATTCCGAAAATAAAATGAAGGAAAATCCATGAAAGCAAGGCATGAGATGTAGGCTCGCTTAAAAAGGAGGGACTGATGCGCAAATGTGATGAAAACTATATGAAATGGATGAATAAGTGTCTAAATGTGTAAAAAGTGCTAAGGGACGGCTTGGACATGGATTAGGTAAGGTTGAGTGCGAAAACTAAAATGCATGTGTATGAATTAGTAGCATAGGGGTAATTTAGTAATTTTAATGGTCAAACATGACAAATGCATGTATGGTATGATGCATGGTTTGAGACATGTCAAAATGTGTGCGAAATGTCCAGAAAATGTTTGTGAAAAATGTGAAAAGGATAAGATCTTAAAAACCATGGAATGATGTAAATACAGTAAAGGACAAACACGAGGATTGAAATGCAAAATTCACAAAAGAATGACAATTTGGATCAAAAATGTATTCATGACTTCTATTCTAACATGCAGATGATGGATCAAATGTGAATGTGGCACCGAGATGTGTGAAAAATTGCACTTGGGTAATTTCTGAAAACTCACGGTCTAAAGTACAAAATTCACACAAAATTGCAAATGGGATCAAAATGTGAAGCTAAGGGCAATTCATAATGAAAACATGATTTCTAAATGGAATCTATGATTAAATGCAAAATATGAAATGCAATAAGTGAAAAATATCAAAAATATGCAACAAAACATTTAAAACCTTAAATGAAGGATTTAAAACTTATCTAAGGGTCTATATGCAAATTTTTTGTGCTCAGGAATTGTTTATTAATGAGTCAGGGACTTATGTGCTAAATTTCTGGGCCTGATTGGGACAAAAATTGGGCTTTTATGTTGACTAGTGTAATTATGGTGTTTATTAGGGTTCAAGATGTAAATTTCACAGAGAAAACTTATTTTTAAAAAATTCTAGGGCTTATTGCAAAAGCTCGGGACTTAAATGTGATACAAATACAATTTTAAGGATAATCAGGGTGATTTTAAAAATCTGCAGGGTTCAGAATGTAAATTTCACAGGGAACACTCATTTTAAAAATGTTTCGGGGGCCAAATGCAAATATTCAAGACTTAAGTGTAAAGAAATCATGGCTCTAGGGACCTAGATGTGATGAAACATGCATGAATATATTAGAAATTTAAAAAGAAAATATGCGAGGGGCATATGCAAAACTGATAGAAACAATAAAAGAATTGACGTTTTTTTTAAACTACAGGGACTAATAAAACAAATGTTTGGACCTAGATGTAATGATAAAGGACTTAAATATAATAATTAAATAACTTAAAGGATTTTAAAATAAACTAAAAAAAAAATTAACAGTCACCACTGGCGATGGCCTGGGAGGCTCATCCAAGCCTCTATAGCGACTAATCAAAGATCAGGGGGCGGTGAAGCTAGAGGAGGGGATAGGGAAGGGATCCAACAACACCGATGGGGATTTCGACGGCTGGAACATGCTGTCAATCCCCCCTCGTCGGCGTTCTTCTCTGGTGATGGGGACTTCCACAGAGGTGCATCTGGAAGCCGTGGCTCGATGCGGCTGAGGTCGGAGGAGCTCCAGGGTTGCACGACGAGGTTGTGGGGAGACTCAAGCATGATTGGAACGCCCAAGGGAGTTCCCCCCTTCACAGGCTCCAGCGGCGATCGTGATGGCGATGGGGACGGTGCTCTAGAGCCTAGAACGGCGGCGCAGGCGCTTGGAGGGACGCATGGATGCACGACGGAGCTCCTTGATGCAACGGTGCGGAGCGGGGGCGTCAAGTGAGCTCTAGCATCTCCTCGACGGTGGTCGATGGCTGTAGCGGGGCTACGTCGATGGCGGAAGTCCTCTGGGTCCACACGAGGCTAGGAAAACTCCTCCGAAGCAGGGGGCTCCAGGAGGAGGAGGAGGAGGAAGAGGTAGGAGGGGCCTTAGAGACCTCCTCTCACCGTAGGGGGGCTATGGGCTCACCGGAGGTAGTGAACCCACCATCGGAGAGTCGCTAGAGGACAGACAAGGCTGCCGACTCCGACCAGCTGAGCTAGAGAGGTTCTACGGACCCTAAATCAACATGAATTGAAAGTAAGGGGAGGGATGATTACCTAATGAAGCTTGATGTCCTTCCCGGTGGCTCTCGACGACGAGGCTCTGGTTTCTCTAGCGATGATGGCTGGGTTGCGAAAAGGGGAGAAAAAGGGGCTCCCGGATGCGTGGAGGGATGCTGGATCTCTAGAGTGGATTGGGTGCTCGATCTCGGGGCTAGATTTCTCTTAGGGAGGCTGGGAGACTGATGTCGTCAAGGTGTTGTCGGCAGTGGGGCTTTATACGTCGGCAAGACTCTCCAGGGTTGTTGATCCTCCTCCCTCCAGCGGATGAGCGCCGTTGGATCTCGCCGGAGTTCGCGAGGCTTTGGGATGTGCTCCAGATATTGCGGGATCTCACTGGAGTTCTCGCCGGAAGAATCGGGGGTCATCGGAGTTACCAACGGAATTACTTTTCTAGTTTATAAGGTTTTTGGTTTAAGAAATCAAATGGGCTATTGGGCCTAGGGTTTGGTTTTTTGTTTTCTTTTGTTTATTTTGTTTTAAGGTTTGGTTTTTAAATGGATTTTTGGGTTTTAGGTTTAGGCTTTTATTTATTTTTTATGATTTAATTGGTTGGTTTTTTCTTTAAATTAGGTTTTTTGTGTTTTGGGATTTTTAGGGATTTTAGGATTTTGGTTCTTTAATTTTTGATTTTGTTTAATTAGGGTTTTTAAATTAGGGTTTTAATTATCTTAGGCTTTTATTTCTTTTGAGATTTTCATGGATTTTAGGGTTTTGCTTTAAGTTTTTTAATTTGGGATTTGTGATTTAAAATTAATTTTGATTTTGGTTTAATTAATTGGTTTTAGAATTAGGGTTTTAATTATTTTAAATTTCTTGTTTTATTTTGGGATTTTTATGGATTTTAGGGTTTTGCTTTTAAGTTCTTAATTGGGTTTTGTGATTTTAATTTAACTTTGATTTTGGTTTAATTAATTGGTTTTAAAATTAGGGTTTTAATTATTTTAGGGTTTTTATGGTTTTGGATTTTAATTAGGATTTTGAGTTTAATTAGGGTTTTTGTGTTTTAATTAGGGTTTATGGTTTAATTAGGGTTTTGAATTTTAATTTAGGGTGTTTGGATTTTAATTTCGATTTTGGTTCAATTAATTAGGGTTTTAACTGGATTTTGACTTTAATTAGGGTTTTCACTTAATTAATTGGGTTTTTAGTGGATTTTACTTAAATTTGACTTGAATTAGGGTTTTTGTTTGATTACTTTTAAATTTTAAATGTTTTAAATGTGTTTTGTTTGGTTTTAATTTTAATTTGGTCAGAGTGAACTAGTGTGGGCTTGAATGGGCTTGTGTGGGCTTAAGTGGGCTACGGTTTTGGTGGTCGCAATCAGAACATCATCTAGAAAAGCCTGCTGCCAAGTGACTGCAAAATCGAGGTGTCTACACATAAATTTCAACTTTCATTGAACCAGTAGCATAACGCGAATGTCAAGAGTCTGCATCATCCATGGATCTCTTCGAGCCTAGAGCTTTGGTAAAGAGTGTATGGCTCGGAGCAGCGTTGCAGATTGGGTAGGTTTCTTCTACTTCAGCTTCGTAATCTGCTGTGCAACCCTTCCCCTCTATGACTGCGAGATCTGTCGATTGTATAGAGCCACTAAGCAGGCGATACAACTCATTAGTCATAGCATAAAAGCTTAGGGGGTACTCTTGGAATCGGGCTGGCATTTGCCCCTGAACAAGGGAATCCTGCTGATAGCCAAACTGCCTCATCACACGGACTGGGTGATACTCAACTCCACCAGTTAGCCCTGGCAGGACGATAAGTTGCATATCGGTTGTATCGAAGAAAGCCTCAAAGTTATGAGTGGCCGAGGAAATGATGCGCCAGATGATTTTGTCTTCCGTCAAACATTCTAATCGCTCGTACTCCTTCCGAACTGAGGTGAGCGTGCGAGCATGACCGCTTTGATAGTAGGATTCGAAGGCCAACCGTTGCGGGCGTAAAACTTCAACTCCCAGATGAGCGGCCAACCACACCTGTACAAAAGCTCTACATCCATAAAAGTACCGACAACGTCGCAGTGACCGGTATAAAGCCCGATAAATTTCTGCCAAGATAACTGGGGCCAAGTCTATCCGACCGGTGACCACCGACATGGCAATCTTAGTGACGTTCACGACCATCTGATCATAGATGAAAACCAATTCTCCATAGCTCATCGGCCAAGGAGGTGCGCATTCTGGCCATCTTGTCAAAGTAAGCCAACTGTAGCATGGGAGAATGTCCGTTTGAATAGATAAGTTGACGACCACAATCGTCGATTGACAGGTCGGTTAGTTCACTCAAGACTGAGGAATATCCATCGCACCGCATAAACACGGTGGGTCTCAGGAACTTTTGCAAACTACATACTTTATGGACCTCCTCCAAAGTAGGGGTCAATTCAACTCTCTCGAAGTGGAATACATGATGGGCTAGCTTCCAGAACTGAGCAGCTGCACACAGGAAGTATCAAGAAACCTCCACTTTTGCGATATCCAGAAGCTTTGAGGAGATTCCCCAAGTCTACAGCTTGTCACGATCACTTTCTGTTAATTGCCCGATCCATGCTTGGAGAACAACTAAGCAGTGCATAGGTCTGACCATCGTAGGGAAACCCATGATTAACAGGGCACTTCAGCCTCTCCTGACTTAAGCCACACCAGAAAGAGAAGACGATCTCCTTCAACAACATTTTGTAAAGTCTAATACAGACAGATAAAAGATGTAGCGTAGATGGTGCTGAAAATCAGAAACACTAGCCCAACGCTGAACGTTACAACTAACTAGATAGAGAACTATTGGATAGATTGCATCTTGCATATAGCCTCGACAAGAGGTTACCAACTGGTTTTGACCAGGTGCCAAAATAATGAAATATAGCCATCAAACCCTGATGATCGGGATTGTTTGATGACTAAGCCCTCATAAGGGCTTAAGAAGCCAAATGGGATAGCTGGAGTGCCCCTCGGTAGATTACAGGGATCCTCAACCTGTAGAGCAGCTGACATGCCCTTGGTCGAGCATTGGCTTAGTGTGTCTAACCATAGGACAACTAACATGCCCCTGGTTTGATATGGATGACTCTAACCAATCGGAGCAGCTTGCATGTGTTGGATACTAAAGCTTCTCTAGAGGGGGGGAGAATAGAGATTTTCGATTTTAATTATGTCTTTGGTAATTGTTAAGCAATTTGAGAGATTAGCACACAATACAATCAATCGCAAACACAATGGATTTATAGTGGTTCAGCCAACCCCGGCTTAGTCCACTCCTCAAGTTCTCCACTTGAGA
>JAMKQA010021761.1:0-11817 GCA_024699735.1 Posidonia australis
TCAGGACAGGCACGTCCTTCGAGAAGTCAACTACACAGACTACCTTGCTTGGTACAGGCATGTGGGGAAGCCGTACCTATTCGAGGAGGCAGTGCGGGTGAGCCAGCGCGGGATGTGGAATGCATCTAGCTGGGCCCAGGTATAGGATTTCTACTTCTGCTTTTCATTGCTATTGTGTGAACTATGATAGTCTGACATTCGCTATAATTCACAAGGCTTTGAGGAGCAATTTGGCGCCTTCTATGCTGATATTCACCGAAAGAGGGTAAAATTCTTACTTTGCAAACCTACCATCTTAACTGTATCTGACATATCAGTTATTTTGCAGGAGCTGCGCTAGCGCAACATCATCCGGGTATGCTTCTCTCTTCTGCCCTTACTGCCACTTTTAAAATTTTTATCACTAACATAAGTTTGACTTTGCAGCAAGACTTTCCTGCTCAGGGAGTGAATGTAGCCAGCAGCGGGGATTTTACCATGGAGGCGTCTGAGGAGGACCATTCAGACACCGAGGTTACCCAGGCGGTTCGTGACTCTGCTCCTCGCTCTCAGGCTGCCGCAACTGCTCAGTGGTCGTGCCGAATCACTCGACGTGGCAACTGACTCTTGTCTGAATACTTCCAAAAGGCTGCATCTGACGAGGAAGATTCAAACGACGAGTAGCTTTTAATTTATAATTTTCGTAAATTCTGTAATAACACTGGCACATTGTAATCTCTCCTGAAAATTTATAAGAAAATTTCTGATTTCGCGATGTGTCCCTCGGGGTTTTGTATGTGCAGGTTGTATGCAAGATATTCTGTGCAGGGCTAAACAAATGGCGTCGATTTGGCGATGTCCATATTTAGAAGAGGTACTGCTGAAATTTTGCAGTCATTCCAGGCGCCACCTAGGTGCGCCGCCTTAGTATGCCGCGTAGTTGCGTCTGACAAGTGCGCTTCATAGGTGCGTCTCCTAAAATGGCAAGTTTTGTTTTCCTTTTTTTGCTGAATACCCTTTTGCTCTTCTATATAAGCCTGCACCCTGCGAGAAACAACACCGTCTTTTCTGAAAAAACACGGCGGCAGACCTTGCTTTTCCAATTTTTGCTCACTTTCTGATCCTCCTGGGCACGGATTCTGCATTACCATGGTAAGGGCTACTGCATACATGTATTTTCTATTGCTTTCCTATTGTTTTCTTGCAGATTTGCTTTACATTATATCACTTTCATGGCAAAAACTTTGGAACATGCTTCTTGATTTTTGCAAATGCATCTTGTATCACATCATGCTAGATTGCATTGCTTGTCCCATGTTTATGTCAAGTTCTGTCTTTTTACTGCCATATTTGGTTCAAATCTGTGCCTGCAGAGTTATCCTACCATGGTGACCCCTAAGCACTGCTTTGACGCTTTACTTGGCTGGATCAATGCTTTAACAGCCGATGATCAGAAGCAACTCCGGATTTTGGGTATTTCCTCCTCCCTCCTAAGTATAGCCAAGGTGGAGGTTAATTGGCATTTGTTGTGTGTTGTGGCCCGATTTTGGAAGCCAGCCCTGCATGTTTTCCGCTCTGGGCAAGTGGAGATGACTTTAACTTTGGAGGAAGTCAGACGGATCTGTGGTCTATCACCGTTCAAGTCCCCGCCAGTGTTTACCTGCCATGACAGTTATGTACATGTCGTGAGCCGACTCACATGTATTGCTAAAGATGTCTGTAAGGAGAAACTCATCTGCCGAGATGGTCCTACACCTAGAGATGGAATTCGGGCCGGGCCGGCCCGGCCCTTGAATCTAGTAGCCCACCCGGGCCTGTTAAAACAGGCTGTGGGCCCGGCATGACCCATGGCCCGTATGTGGGCTGGGCTTTCGGGCCGATGGGCCTGTCCATTGGGCCTAAAAAATATTTTAAACCATGTTGAACATCTAACTTAAATTTTCTAGGTTTTAAACCATTATGTGCACATACATGTCTAAATTCTTGATATCTTTTAGCTGGTGCTTGAATAAATAAAATAGCTTTTCTATTATTTTCTATATAAGGTCTAATGCATTCTATACCATCTTGTACCATTCTATACCATTTTATACATTATTTAGCCGTTGGCAACGCACAACGGCTTTATAGCCGTTGCAGAATGGGGCACCAATCTGGTGCGCCAGTCTTGTGCGTCAGGTATGTGCGTCCCATATTTTAACTGGCGGGCCGACCCAACTCGGCCCAGACTGATTTTACGGGCCAAATTAGGCCTAGTAAACGGGCCTTCGCGGGCCTGGACCTTGGACCTGGCATGGCCCAAGGCCCATGACGGGCCTGGCCCGGCCCGGCCCACGATTTTTTTTTTGGGCCTGGACCGTGTCTGGCCCATGCCGGGCCGG
The DNA here is from genome assembly GCA_024699735.1 of Posidonia australis. Taxonomy (NCBI): domain Eukaryota; kingdom Viridiplantae; phylum Streptophyta; class Magnoliopsida; order Alismatales; family Posidoniaceae; genus Posidonia; species Posidonia australis. The sequence continues at coordinate 2,361 of JAMKQA010021761.1, forward strand.
CCCGGCCCGATTTCCATCTCTACCTACACCCATAGTGCGCCTAGATTATTTTGATGCAATCATTGGTGCCCGCTCCTCCATGGGTACCTCGTGCCTTTATTGCTTTGTGCTGCGTTTCCGTGGGGAGCTGATCTTTCACGACCAGACAACTGTGGCTATCGAGGTAGCAGAAATAGCCTGGGCGGTAGTTGTTCGCCAGATCGACTTGGCCCCTATCTTTCTTGCCGAAACCTATGTTGGTTTGGATCGAGCGTTGAAGCGCTTCCGCCATTTCTATGGGTGTGGCGCCCTGGTGCAGGTAAGCAAATCATTGACGTTTAATTATTCTGTTGTGTGCTCTTAATAACCATGATTCCATTTTTGCCAGGTTTGGTTTGCTGCCCACATGGGAATGAAAATTCTGCGCCCTCGGCCTTCTACTTTTGACGCCTATAGCCGTACTCATCATTCAAGGACACTCCCAGGAGTACAAGAGCTGTGCGACAAACTGCGGAATCTTGATGCGGATTCTATGACATGGTGCATTATATCCTCGACGTCCCGGACCTTTACTGTCTTCTTCAATGCCACGAACATGCGACTAATGGTTCTCCCTGGATTCTCTAGAGGCGTAGAGTATCACCCCGTCCGAGTCCTTCGCCAGTTCGGCTTTTGCCAAGACTCTATTGAGCAAAGCCCCTACCCTGACCGATTTGAAAAGTATGTTGTTGGCTCAAATGCATCTACTTCTGAGTTGGCCCGACAAATGAGTGCTGGCATCAAATCCTCCGGTCTTGCCATTACTAAAGGCTCGGGTTGTACAAAGGAATATGAGGCTGAGATAAGGGAGATATGGCCCCTGAGCGAGATTCCGCCTAGTGGCACCAATTTCACGGGGGCTAGTAGCTCTAAGAGGCCCCGAGCTAATTAGCAAAATTTGTATTCATGATAGGCCATAATAAAATTGTTGGCACTGATGTTGCTTTGCATTGCTTATACTGGTTCATGCGAGTCTATATCTACTTTTCAAGATCAATTTAATTGGCATGTCCCTGATTTCAAATCCCTCCATTCTAAAGAAGTGGCTATCATGCCCCTGGCCGAAAGCTTGCCTGCCCATACCACGACTCATAAGGCAGCTGACATGCCCCTGGTCGAAATGCGAACAAAAATGCCTTGCAAAATAAATACAAATATGCCTGACTAGCATGTGCCCTAGCCAAATGCTTACACGACTCATAAGGTAGCTGACATGCCCCTGGTCGAAATATGACCAAATTGCCTTGCAAAGTAAATGCAATTACGCTAAACTAAACTAAATGCTGTGCAAAAGACACAAATGCAAAGAAATGGTTAATTGATATATTGGTGCCCTCAGCACCTAGGAAGCATGTTTTGCCTGCTATAAGAGGTGATACTGCCCTCAACTCATGTGGCACTAACCTAGGCACTTAGGTTTATTTGTGGCTCTCCTTCAGACTGATGGGCCTCATGCCAAATTCTTGGGGTCCTATATCTACTTTTGAGGATTCATTTTCTTTTCTTCCTCAAAGGCATGCTAACTGACCCTACCCCTGCTTGGAGGTAATAAACACTTATGCTGAGGGGGGTGGCTGCTATTTCCCTTGTGCTGAAGGGGTACCTAGTCCCTTTGATCATATGGGCTTGGTAAGTGTATGCTCCGACTCCTCTCCAAGCTAAATGGTAGGAGTAAGGTTGTTCACATGCCTCTCTCAGTGGAGCTTAACTTCTATCTACTACATCTCTCTCCTTATTTCTTTTGTGCTCCAAGGTCTTGTGTATTTTTTCCTTATTGCTCACACTCTCTCTAGTCCTAACATATTTACTCCCTCGCGAGATATAGGTCCCGTGGGAATTTGCACATTTAGCCCATTCCTCTGAAATTCCTCTCTCACATCCTAAGCTTCTAGGATAGTAGCACATGAGGAGGACTTGACGCATCTTATGCAGGCAAGCTCCCAATTTTCCTCATTGGGCAATGACGATGCTATGCAAAAGAAAAGGTGCAGAAGATTATTCATGCTGTGCAATGATGCAATAATAATATGAAAATGCATGACTCATGGTGCAAAGCATTAGGATCAACTGAGAGTCATTGATAGTACTTCTTCAAGTATGAGGCATTGACAGGCTCTGATTGCTCTGTATGGTCCATGCCTTCAAGAATGACTGCACCCCCTGACAGGGTCTCCCCAACCACAAAAGGTCCACGCCAATTGGGTCGAAATTTTCCCCATCTATCCGGCAAATGAATGGCACGTAGGACCAAGTCCCCTGGTTCAAAGCTTCTAGGACGGACTTTCTTTTGATAAGCTCGGGCCACTCTCTTCTGGTAGCATTGGGCATGATGTAGAGCTTGCAACCTATGCTCATCAATTAGATCAAGCTGGGCATTACGGTCATGTACCCACTCAGCCTCTTCTAATTCTGCCTCCCTCAAGATCCGTAACGAAGGAATCTCCACTTCGAAGGGAACGACTACTTCCATGACATACACCAAAGAGTATGGTGTTGCTCCTCCTGTGAATGTCTAGATTGAGGTTCTGTAAGCCCATAATGCATAAGGCAGCTTTTCATGCCAATCTCTATGGGTCTCGGCCATTTTTTTCAAGATCTTCACCAGATTCTTGTTAGCCGACTCTACTGCCCCATTCATCTGAGGTCGATAGGGGGAGGATCTGTGATGTATGATCTTGCAACTCTGGAGGAAATCCTCAACTCTCTTTGCTATGAAATTAGTTCCGTGTTCTGAAATGATAGCAAATGGAACCCCATATATGGCGACAATATTATTCTTGAAGAATTTTTCTGTTATAGCTGCTGTGACTGTCTTGTAGGGCGCCGCCTCGACCCATTTCGTAAAATAATCAATGGCTACAAGAATATAATGGTGCCTATTGGATGCTGCAGGATGAATGGCCCCGATAACATCAATTCCCCAAGTAGAGAATGGCTAGGGTGATGACATGCTATGCAATTGCTGTGGGGGAGCATGTATAAAATTGTCGTGTATCTGGCAGTTATGGCATCTTCTGACAAAATGGCAGCAGTCCGTTTCCATGATGGACCAGAAATACCCTTGTAGCATGATTTTCTTGGCTAGAAGAACTCCATTCATATGTGGGCCGTAGGTGCCTGCGTGGACTTTCAACGTTAGCTCATCTGCCTCCTTTTTGTCTACGCACCTGAGGAGCATCTGGTTATAAGATCTTCTGTAAAGTTGCCCGGCCCCGAGCACATATTTGGATGCCAACCGTGTCAGGGTCTTCTTCTCTGACGCAGAAATGCCAGGAGGGAAACTACCAGACTTCAAAAATGCTTCAATATCATTATACCAAGGTGGTTCAGCAGATGACGGCGCCTCTTGGATATGCATACAATGTGCTGGCTGTTCAATGCATGTGACTGAAATGTCGATTGCTCGTTCCTCTGGGAGTGATAACCATGATGCCAGGGTTGCCAGGGCGTCTGCATATGCATACTTGGCTCGCTTCTTGATGGAAAACTTGACATCTTCAAATTCTTTAGTCAATTTCAGCAGGTGTTCATGATATAATACAAGCTTCTGGTCTTTTGTCCTCTAGTCACCATTGACCTGTGAAATAACCAACATGGCATCGCCAAACACGTGAAGCTCTTGGGCGCCTTGGTTCCTTGCTATCTGTAAGCCTAAGATACAGGCTTCATATTCGGCTTCATTATTGGTGCATTCAAACGTCAGCTTCCTTGCACTGAGAAGACCTCCTCTGATTCTGCGCCCTGATGGCGTTTAAGGACTGTCACAGTGATCTTTGTGTTTCTATACCGACATTGCGCTACTGCTTCTGCTTCCCTGTCCAGATGATCTAAGGAGCTAAGAGTCCTTGCCTCCGATGTGGATGTCACCTTATTCTTGTTTTTTGATTTATCATTTTCTTTTGTGTCGCTAACTGTACAAAGTTCTGTTTGCCGACGGCTGCTTTGCTGTAAACTTGTGAGGCCGCCATTGCCTGTACTATTTGCGCTTGCTTCAATGTTTTGACCCTCACCCTCAAGGCGAGGCTTATATTGCCAATACCAACTAGACCCGCCTCCCAGCTGACAGGAGATTAACTCCAATGGTCTAGTATCCCTTTCATCTGTTTCCTATAGGACCATAATTGAAATCTGGTCCTGGGGTGGTACAGGTGTGTCTGCTGGTGGTGCTGTAACAATTGCTTTGCCCTTTCTTCTGCGGTCATACTCTGCTATATCCTCTGCAAGCATATCTAGCTGCTCCTGAAATAACAGGTCCAGATCCCCGATGTCATCATCTGAGTCTGTCTCTTGGACTATAATCTGGGTTGCCAACTGCTCTGCCTGCTTTCCGCTCTGCATGATACCTTGCCATGTACTCTATTGTTCTACCTGGCTGTTGTCTTGATATGAACCCTCTAGGCAGATCTAGGCTGGTGGTGCTGACACTGCTTAGGAACTGTAGTTCGGATCCATGATGCCTGCGCTAACAAAGTTGGATAAATCTCGTGGAATAATCATCTTGGAAGACTTACCCCGGCGGTGTGATCCCTTCCTCTGGCTGCATCGCTCGTAACCCAAACCATCTCTCTCAACCCTTTCTTCGGCTCCAATCGGCTCGGTGATTCCCTCACCATAAAGCCCAAGAAGTGATCCTTTCTCTTATCCCCATTTGCGACAAAGGTTGTCGATCATCAAACGGGGGTTGCCAGAAATGACCAAATGGCCGGCAAACTCTGAGGGTGGAATAAAGTTAACCGGTTCAAACCGATTAACTCGATAGAGGACATCAGTAGGTTTAGGCTTGAAGTGAACAGTCTGCGGGGTTAAAGCTGAGACAGACTCAGCCTTCTCCATGTCTTCTGCCAGGACAACAACAACGTTGTCATCCCAACAAAACTTAATCATGCGATGGAGGGTTGAAGGAATGATTTGATGCTTGTGAAGCCAAGGGCGTCCAAGCAAAAGATTGAAAGAAGATTCGATATCTACGACGTAGAACTCCACGTTGAAGCGAGCAGGGCCAATTATCAGGGGAACGATTAGAATTCCAAGTGCATCATGATGCGTATTATCAAAAGCTGTCATCCCTTTCACAGCTGGTATAACGTCCTCGGACTTGAATCCGATAGCACTTGCTGTGCGCAAGGGGCAGACATTAAGGCCTACTCCATTGTCCACCAGTGTGAGGGGGATGCGAAAACTTTGATACTGTGCAGTGATGAACAAGGGAGAATTGTGATTGGTGCCAGAAGGAGGTAACTCCAGGCTGGAGAAAGAGATAACCTGAGGTGCTGCAATCATTCCTACCATGTTTTCAAGGGTAGCAAGCTCTATAGACTAGGATACACGAGCTGCCTGAAAGACCCTAAGGAAAGCTTCTCTATGCTCGGCCGATGTATGGATTAGGTCCCAAATGGAAATATCGACTCTAACCTTCTTTTGCTGGGCATTGATGTCAGTTGAAGGTTGGCTGCTAGTGGTAGGATAGGACGGTGCTACTGTAGGCATAGGCGGCTGAGGAGAATGTGTCTGGGGTTGGGCAGGGGTTACAGCTATAGGTGCTGAGGGCCTAGATGGCTGGGCTTGTAACTAGTTAGGGACTTGGGTAAAGGGGTTAGGCCTGGCTGCTGGAGGTTTGTATACTCTACCCGATCGTGTCACCTCTGCACACATTCCTATGGCATAATTGTAAGGAACACGATGCGTGTCGTGGGTCAGAGTAACAACAACTGGGGGACGGGCTGCTAACTGTACAGGTGAGGTTGAAGGATAAGGGTGAGTAGGGGTATTTACCTGGGGGTGTTGGTAGTATTGGTGAGGGTACTGGTGGGTCTGAGGGTGTGCTAGCTGTCTTGGCCTGGATTGGGGCCAGGCGGATAAATAGACTGGAGCTGGAGGCTAGGGATATGCTACAGGTGGCACCTCAGGGTTCTCCGACTCAACAGTAGAACGGATCACAAAAACTGATTCCTTGGCATTATTGAGGAAGGAGCAATACAAACGGTGTGGAAAAGGGGAAGATACATCATGAATCAAAGCGGAGGGACAGATAGAAGAAGAAATTGACCTAGAAGGAACAGAAGAAACAAAATTAACTCCCGAGGAACCTGGCGCTCCCGGAGGTGGATGCTGCGGCAAGGGCTGACTAACTATGCTGGGGTGTGCTTGCTGTGCTGGGTGTGCTACTGGGGGATGTGCTGGGGCGGCTGCCTGGGTTTTAATTACAATGACCCTCTGGTCAATCAAATCCTGGACAGCGTCCCTAAGTGTCAAACAATTGTCCGTCGTGTGGCCAGCCAACCGATGGAAATTGCAGAACGCATTGGCATTGTACCAGGCTGGCAGCGGATTAGGCGGAGGGCGTACCTCCGGCAACCTCAGCAAGAATGCGACTTTAGGGAAAACCATGCTCAACGGTGGGCGCCGGTCACGGCGTTGTCGCTTCGGCTGTGGATGTGCCAACGGTGGGCATGTCCTAGCCGATGGGTTAGGATATACTGGTGTGGCAGTGGGGGTAATATGTGATGCATGCTGTGCTTTCGGTGTAGGCGTGGGTGCATAAACTACTTGGCGCTGCGGGGCAGGCGGACATCTGCTGGAGCAGCAGGGGATCTAATGTAAGAGACGGTATTCTTAGAGGGATCCCGCCTCTTGGGTGGATTGGTGTTGGAGTTGTTGCTGCTGCTAGGGCCACTATGTGAGGAAGTGGCCTGATTAGCAAATGCTGAGAGTGTCGGAAAACTGCCGCCGCGCAGTGAACTCTCAACACGGGCGCCCTCCCGGAGCAGTGCAGAGAAAGTGGTGACAGGCTGAATGCTAAGTAGAGTCCCGATCGCTGGCTGTGCTCCCCGGATCACTATCTCAATAGACTCCTCGTCAGAGGGTCTATCCTTGACTTGTGATGCCAAAGAGCGCCAACGTCCAAGATACTCCCCAAATGCTTCTTGGGGTCTCTACCTGAGAGCGACTAGGTCCTCCCGCTTGGGGACTAAGTCACGGTTAAAGGAGTATTGCTCCAGGAGCGCCTGCGTAAGGTCGTCCCAAGTCCAGATGGTGGCCATGTTGAGGGAAGTGAACCACTTCAACGCGGGCCCCATGACACTCTTTTGAAACAGGCGGATTAACAACCTTTTGTCAGCCTAGAGCTGAGCAAGGTCTCCTCAATAGTCTTTGAGGTGGGCAATTGGGCAGCTCCTACCATTGTATTTTTCAAATTCTGGAATATGGAAATTCGGGGGGAGAGTCGCCTCTGGGAAATAACAGAGGTCCCGGAATTGGTAGGACTGGCGGTCCCCGCCTTGCACTTGCCGGAGAGTGCGTTCCAGATCGTTTACTCTCGCGAGGAGAGCATTTGGAGCTACTACAGCTGTGGACTATGCAGTAGAGGCGGGTACCACGTACACTGTATGGGTCACCCCTAAGGGTTCCTCCGCATCCACCATTCCGCCGTCTGGTGCTACGGCAGGATGGCCAGTGTACCCATGCATAGGTGCAGTGTGTTGTGGAATGAAGGATGAGGCCTGTGTGTGATAAAAGGGTGAGGGAAAAGCAGGGGGTGGTGCCACTAGTGGTGCAAAATGTGGGAGCAATAGTTGTTGGATCGAGATGGTATCAACACTCACAAATGGTAATGCTCCTGTCGGCCTAGGGGGCTGGCCACTAGATAGGAGGGATGCATGCTGAGGTGGGTGTTGTGCTGGTGTAACAGAGGGTAATGCTGACACCCCTGTTGCAGGAGAGACAAGGAATGGCGACGGCTGTGGTGGGAGTGCAGTAGGTGCAAACTGTGGTCCTAAAGCCGGTTGCGCAGGCAACTTGGGAGCCGGGAAAGACAAAGCTGAGAAGGGTTGGAGTGCCAGTGCCAATCCCTGCAGCTGTTGGGCGAGGGCCGACATTTGTTGCAGCTGCATGGTCATGGGATCGTCGCTGGTGGCTCCAAGAGAAGGAGGCAAGACAGGGGAAGAAGCAAGAGGCTGAGATCCCAGTTGTCCAAACTGGGGGGTAGCTACTACTGAAACAACCACAGTAGGAGGAGGGCTAGTAAACACATAACCCTGAGGGGAGACAGGCTCGACTGCTGTGGCCCCGACAGCAGGAGAAGACCAGACAGGTGATCCCGATGGTGGGGTTGCCACGGGCACACGAAAATGAGGTGGTGGAGGTCCTCTAGAAGCTAAGGCAAAAGTGGAGGCAGCAGAGATGATAGGAACAGACACATAGGAAGAGTGTCCCGAGGCGGGGACCTCCTCCTGGACAGCAGGGGATAGGGACTCACCAACATGCTGGGCCATTGCGGATCGCGAGCGAGTGAGGATTGGACTGCGGCTTGGAAGAACAGGACGAACCCTAGGACGAGCTATCGTCGGTAGTGACGAATAACTCGGGAGATGCGATTGAAAATAAGGTCGCAAATAGAGTCAATGAAAGGAAAGCTCTCAAGCTCAAGCTAAGGAAACTCACAGATCAGAAATCCTATGCACGTAAACAAACAAATCAGCAAAGATGCAATGATTATGGTGGTATGAAATGCAAATGAATGCTTCTAGTATGCACTCTCTCACCAACTAGGAATGTCCTATCAAGCTGTCTACTCCGGGTTGACACACTAGGGTGAATAGGTCGTCGACTCAAGTTTAGAAAAAGTAATGTCCCCATTCTAAATCCCAGCTAAAGCCTAGGCAGTGAACGAGTGGTGCTTTCGGAGCCTTGACCTCTGCCAAAGCAGTAGGTTGTGCCCTTTACTTACACCGACACAACCCCGGACAAGGGGGGACAAGCCCGATTTTTCATCTCACGCCAGAGCCATTAGGATGAACCACCGAAACATGTCCTTCGCAGACTGTATAGGTAAGCCTAGGAGAGGAGAAGATGCATGCCCTATATGATGTATGCATAGTATGCTTTAAGTTTGATACTTGCAAGCATATTAAACCATGGGGGAGATTTGCAATTTGTCCCTAGTTTGCCTTATGATTTATTTTGGTTGTTATGTTTTCATTGACCAAAAGGGGAAGCAAGCACATCTCTAATCTCCTAGGTATGGCATATAAAGAAGGGAAATAAACATGCAAGTAGACATGGATAAACAAACGAAAACATGTGCTACAATATGTGCAATAGTGATCACATAGCAAAAGTGTGAAAGGAAAGAACAACATAACAAAGGTAATGCATGCAAAAAGACACCACTAAAACAAAGCATGGCATGGAAAAACAAACAAAGCAAGCAAGGAGAAAGCCGAAGCAAAAGAGAAACCAAAACAAAAGCCGGGATCTGGTTAGCCCAAGTGGAGTCACCAGTTCCTGTGACCATACTGTAGACACCCCGATTTTGAGGTAACCCGGAAATGAGTATCCTTATGTTGCTTTGGATGTGATCAGCCATTAAACCTAGCCCCAAGCCTATTAGCAAGCCAGAACCCAGAAATTTGTGAGGTAGCTGGGCGCACCAAGGTGGCGC
>JAMKQA010021762.1:0-10171 GCA_024699735.1 Posidonia australis
TATCTCCGTTCGTAAGAAAGAGAGAGAGGAGAGGAAAGTCCAGTGTCAGGCCATGTCAGAAAAGGGCGACTTCTCACCTCTCCGCTGTCAGAGGAAATCTCTGAGCCAGAGACTTTCACCGCGCGAATGAGTAACGCTTCAAATTCTGAATTTTTATTAACATTTAAAAATGCAGTGAGTGCACGTAATGAGTGTCATGAGAGGACGCGCAACAGTGCACATTTAATGCCAAATTGCATTCATCAGTAATATCCAGAGTTTTCGAAATAACCACTGTATTAACCCCGAGATGACTCTGTCTGAATCTGGAAGCACACCGCACTGCCGACGACCGGTGAGCGAGCACCGATTAGCACCAACTGGCGATTTGCTCAACAGAGCAAAAACAGGAAATATTTCGAAAAAATAAACCAATCACCACGAAGACACCGACAAAGAAAAACGGCATCAATAGTAGCAGCAGGACATATTTCGCCCAACAGAAAAGAAAGAGGGGCAAAATCAGCTAGAACAAGCAAAGTTAGAAATCTGCCCGTCTTGCCCCAAGTAAGACGCAAACCATTCGACAAATCGTCGAAGAAAAAGGATGGAGCATGGCTGAGCAAAGAACCAGAGAGAAGGTTTGATTCAGCCCCAAGGGGGGAGGGAAGAAGCTTCCCCTAGCCGCGTACCTGCCTTCTCTTTTTCCGTCGGTAGTGGTTACCAGGTCTTTGACGTCGAAGCAACCAGGATGGTCAGCCAGCAGCCGGAGTCCGGAGGCAGGAACTAGACTGTTATCCCGATCCACAACCTGCAAGTTCCTGAAGTAGGACGCGTTACCGAAACCCTCCCCGGCGAGATGACCGCAGCCCATCACCGACGACGTGTGGCGATCCACCCCCCTGCAGTCCTCCGAGTCGACCAGCAGCCGGAGACCGATGGCAGGAACAAGACGTTCCTCTGCCCGGAGGCTGGAACAAGACGTTTCTTCCGGAGACGAAGAGCGGCTGGGAGCTGTGGAAGTGGACGCCGTGCACAGGCCCGTCGAGCTCGTCAAAGTAGTCGATGAGGGTCCCCATCCGGTAGTCCCAGAGCTGGATGACCCCACCGTGGAGGCTGGCGAGGATCCATGGCCACCTGGTGTGGAAGCTCAGCCCCTCCACGCGGATGCTTTTCGTCTCAAACTTCGTCAGCATCTTCGCCCGGATCTGGGCCCGCGAATCGCAGATCTGCAGGGGTGGTGGTGGTGGTGGCAGAGGTCAGATCTGGAGCTGGCGGTGGCAGATCAGATGGCGATCAGCATCCGCTGCGGTCCAACACCCTCCTCCACAGTTGCAGGAAGATCCACAGCCACAGTTTCCACCGCAGCCACCCGCTCCAGGAGAAGTTAGAACCTCATTTTCTTTTCATTATAGTACTTGTGGAACACTTTTTTATTGGAAATGGAAGCATCATATTTGAGTGTAATTTCAAAAAATCGCTTGCTCCAATAAACCTTAGGAATCAGTGAAGGCTAAAGAAACACTAGAGGAGAGAAGTATTAGTGGTAGGATTTGTAGTTGTAAATAAATAATTATAATAAGTAGACAATATTATAGAATTTTTCATGAAGAAAACTTTTTTAATGCACTGTCACGAAAACAAGTTGGTCGAATTGTTTCCTGTACAACTTGCAAATCCAAGCTACTTTCTTAGGCTTATACGCAGTCAAGAATACCAACAAGTGGGTTCATTTGGTTAAAAAACAATGGTAGGAATGCTTAAAAGGACTGACATGACCTTTGAAGACGAGGTTTTTGGAATGATCATAAACACATATAAATACCAACTGTAATACCTCTTTCACCAAGAGTCATCTTCAGTGAACTTCTATGTGTCATAGAAAGCATCAGACAAAAAGTAAATCTATATCATAAAGCTAACACAAACCTCTTATCCGGATTCGACCGAATAAACTTTGGCAATTGGCACACTAGTACATAGCAATTGGCTCTTTATTATCTCAAGAGAAAGCATAACAATGAATACATAAAGCAGAATATCTGATTCATTCAGAATCAAATCTATGATACACCACGGTAGATTTGAGAATTTTAAAAGGAGAAGAACTACTTGATCAATGAGACGTTTCATTACTAAAGAAAAGAAGTGGAAACTACTTGATCAAAAACAAGACATGCATACTTTCAAAGAAAAAAAAAAAGAGAAACCAAGATGTGCATCATAGTCTCCAAGAGAAAAGTAGATGCTATCAACTTAAAATTCAAATTAGTAAATTAATTTAATTACAAACTTCAAGATGATAGAGTAATTATGTTTCTCATATTAATCAATTATATTTTTCAAAGCAAATCAATTACTTCATGTGTATTTTGTTTTTTTATATCTTTCTTTATTTTTGCAAAGTGCTTTGTGTGTCTACAAGAAATACAGCAATTTACAACAAGACTGTCATTATATGCATTGTATTAAAAAACTGAGAACTTGGACTATCATCTAATCCCACCAACCAAATAAGGTTCTATTGAATGTTCCATGATCCAAGAAAAATCAGCATCAAATACTTTCCCTGATTTGGTGTTTATAATCAAATTTCTTTCAATACAAAATTGGGTCAACACCAGAGATTATGAGGTTGATTTTTCCTTGGTTTTCTTTCAGATACTAAATCCAACCTGATCACCAAATCAAAACAACAATCTAGTTTGTCCCACCTGTTTGCTGAACCTGCACTAGTAGTTTCGAAAACAAAAGTTGATCACAGAAGTTTCATTCAAATCAGAACAGCAATCTACTTGGTCCTACTTGTTTGCTGAACCTGCACTAGTGGTTGCGAAAACAAAAGTTGATAACAGAAGCTGCATTCAAATCAGAACAGCAAACTACTAGATCCTACTAGATTGCTGAACCTGCACTGGTGGTTGTGAAAACACAATTATTAATATTGCATTTAAACATCCTTACATGAAAATAAAGACATGTGAATCTACACTCATTTCTACTAATGTCTTCAAACATGCATTGTCATTAATTTGATATGTGAAAAGGTTGCATGGTTAATGTAATACATACGAAGGTCTTCACAGTCTTAGATGGATTAGAATTATTAAGATTTGAATTATTAGATCCAATATTCTAAAGCTTCAACTATTTTCAAATTAAAATTTGATATGTGAAAAGGTAAAATTATCAGCCATCCAGTACAATGACTGGACTATGCACTAACCATAAAAAAAAGTGTAAACAACAGTGAAACGGAAGAGTTATAAGGACATCGAACACTCAAAATGGACATGAGAAGAAAGTATTACCATTGTGTTTATATGCAATCAGTTGCTGGAATCAAATCAAAGTATTGTATATTTTGCAACTACACAAAAAACTAAAACATTTGATACTAGTGAATGCATGAGCTTTTCAAAAATAACTCAGAAAAACAACAACATTTGAACAACTTTGGACAGATGCTGACTTTAACATGCACTTTCCACCTTCCAATTGACTAGACTAGAGAGGAAAACCAAATGATTTAGAGACGAACAAAGGTATATTTGTGCCCACCTTGTGGATTCGAGGTGCAAACATGAGTTGAGACATTAAACAATGACAAGCACTAGTGCTCTAGTGGTACAATAGTACAGAACCATGCAATTTTTGGGTTTGATTTTTCTTTCCCGGTATTTACCCCCTGTTTGCAGGTTCAAGTCAGGACAACACCACTTGCTGTTTGCACCACTTAATAATCTTACTAAAGAAATAAGAGAGGAGAAGACAGAAGCATTAAAAAAATTCCACCCTGAGATCCTAAGAAACAGCCACCATGGTGACTATGCGAACAGTCACTGGAAATCATAACATGCATAAACTTGGTGAGAATTAGTGTATAGATCTTCGACCTTCATAAAATAGAGGTGTGATTTTAGCTACAAGACAAAGTCATGTTTGTGAGTCAAGCACAATGTGATCAGAGTGCTCCTAAATACTTGCTGACAACTTCATGAGAACATAAACTTTCAGGATTTTGAACCTAAAAATAATTTCTATGAACATGAAAATTTACACAATCCAAAAACAATAAGAAGCAGAAGTAAACACAAAAGGTCCTATCAATCACAGGTACTTATCCAGTGCTATATGTGGAAGACGAGTTCATGGAGTAACCTCAATTATTACTAATTATAAGTCTTATGAGATTCATCATGAATCAAAATCTAGCAAAGTTTTTCCTGTTTTCAAGTAGAAGTTGCGCTTATATATAGCAATATTATTAGAACACTAGTAGCTAATGATTCATGGCAGCAGTGAAGTTGTAAGAGTAAAGATGATCATGTATACAAAGTGCGAAACCAGCTAGCTAGGACATATACAACGATCCAGAGTGAAATCATTAATGTTTACGAAAGAAGAAGATCATGAGTTCCATGAACGACAACATCATGATTACGATCTTCCTCCTCCTCATCACCATCAACAAGAACAATAGCAACAACAACATGGAAAAATTTCAGGAAAGAAACGGAAACAGAAAAGTAAGAAGGGTTTAGGATCGAAAGAGAAGCTCAGTCAGAAACATCTGCTGAAAAAGCAAATTAACACAATAACAAGCTAGACCTAATTAATTTATTTATACACCATCTAATTAATTAGACTTTACATCTCCAACATTGGGTTTAGGATCTAATTAATTCTCTCGTTTCTACGTTTTCGTTATATTAAATGTTGTGAGAATTCTTTATTTTAAACATATTAAGTATTTTTAAGTATAATTTATACAATTATTAAGTATTTTAGTATTATTTATGTTTGAAGATATTTGTATTTCGTTTACTTAGTATTTTAGAGCAAACACATGGCTCCCCCCAATTTAGGTACTGGGGAGGGTCCATTTGTCCATTGCATTTTTAAATAAAAGAAAAACAGGTTTACTTCATAACAAGATAATAAAAATAATATAAAAATAATTTTTAAAGTAAATTAATGTAAAAATATTCTTATCAACTTAACTCGAAGATCGTTGTGGTTTCTTGATCCGTTCGTAGAAACTCATGTATACATCTAATCACGATGACAAGATATTTTTCTTTACAAAAGAAAGAAATTATAAGATGTTTAAATTGAAAAAATAAAAATACGATGAGAAATCAAGAAACAAGTTTAAATTAAGATGATGTTACCTTGATAAATATACTTTTTGATGGAATAAACAAGAAAGTCATGTAAAAAAGAAACTACAATCTATAGCAAGATCTCCATCGTTGCAACAAATCAGAAATTCATTTTATTAATGTTCACTTCTTTCCATCTATGTTACTTTTATATGTATACGCATATAAAAGTATTGGAAGAAAATGAGACAAGACCAAATGACAGACTGCACCCAACACAAGAATTAAAAACATTTTGGACTATAGGTGCAAATATTATGATTTACCACAACAACCCGGGATATCAAGTTATCACTTATTACGGAACCAACGTTTGCCACAAACATGGATGCATAATTCCATGCATGAGAGGAAAAAAAATAAATCTATAAATAACCCAAAAGATTTATACTAACAATCCTTTTGTTAATTAATCCTTGAGGAATCTAATTATAGATTTATTTTCTTACGAATTATAGATTTAATAATGATTACAGTGCACTAGAATCTAATTATAGATTTATTTTCTTACGAATTTTAATCTTATGAATATTGTAATTAATATACAATAAAGAATATGTTTTGAAGTTTATGTAAAATTTTGATAAACTATAAAAAGAAATCTAATAATGATGAAATTAGAGTATGCTGTACAACGTAAAGAAGGTCTGGTTGGTTCCAAAATGGCTCTCATCCACTTCCCCCACTTGCATCCAATTATATCTTGTCACAGGAATTAAAACATACTTATCCTTTGAGGAATAATTTTTGTCTGGAATCACATCTTGGATCATTCTAAAACCATGGGATAAATATCTATTCCTAGAATAGAAGATCAGTATACTGTATACCACCCACATATGGATAGAGGAGTATCAATGGGTGGGCAATGGATGGGACCAAAGTGAATGATATATTAGTTATCACATATATGTATATATGTATGTATATATGTTCTATAAGTTCGCTTGGCAACAATTATCATGATCAATTTTTGGGAAAAATGTTTATTTTTTTATACCAAATTTTTATGAAGATGGTGTTCCATTGAATGCTTTCTCTAAGTCCAGCATCATTAAATTTGATGTGTATGCCTTAATCTGCCTACCAATCAGAATGGAGAGACAGATTCGTACACAAAAAAACACTGATAATCAGAATTATCTGAGGGAGGGGGAATATTTGTGGCACTGGAAGTTGCTGATGGAAACAAGAATTCATCAAGTTGAGGTAGCATTTCGCATGTTTGGTTTATGACATTTCACACGGTTGGATGGGGATGTTGAGGGAACCCCATCAAGTCGGATGGAATGGTTGGGAATTAGACTCTCGATATGTTTCAAGAAATCATGAAAATGTTGTTTGATTGGGTCGGTGGGCGGCAGGCACAAGCCTTGGGAAGTTGAAGTGGACCACAATCATCATTGGCACTTACCAAAAGAAACCAGAGAGGAACCACAAGAGTGTGACAAGGATCTAAAACGAAAGGATTTAACCCAAAAATAAAACTTGATATATGTTTCATAAATAAGAAACTCAGATAGGAGCATACCAACTGTTAAAATTCAAAAATTCAATAGAAAATTCAAATTTCTTAAATCTATTGTTTTGTGTTTGTAAATGTAAATATGATTTATCTCAAAGCAGTTTATCACATTGATCTAGTATTATACTGTTATTACAATTGATTTTTTTTTCATTCTGTAACACCCGTAAAATTCATTTTTGTAATTATTTATATTTTATGAATTTTATTCCAGGACGGATGTTATTGTTCTGAGGCCCGTTGTGTGATTCTATGCTTTTGGACTTGGGTCTCGTGGGTAGCCTTCTGCTTGCTTGTCCCTATGCATGATTTGGCACTGTGCATGTGGGACCCAGGTGTGAGTCCGTGTGGGGCCCAGGTGTGGGGTCCCCATGGGGCCTGCATTTGTGGACTGTTGGTTGTGGCTGATGGTTGGGCGGAGTGGTTGGTTGCTCGTGCGGTATGCCGGTGGCTAAGACGCATAGGTGAGCACATTCTCAGCTACTGCGGGCGTAGGCTTTATAAGCCGCACTGCTCTCCTCCGTCGCCATCGTCGTCTTCTCCTTCCTTCTTCTTCCTTTCCCTTCCTCCTCGGCGGTGCATCCCTCCTCCTCCCCTAACTTCTTTCTCTTCCTCCCCACTTTTCCTTCTCCTTTCCCCTTCTCCTTCCACCTGACCTCCTTTGTTTCCCCGGTTCTTCCTTCGCGCGCGCCGAGAGAGAGATCGAGGGAGTGAACCAATGGATTTCAGTATAACGATTCCGTTCGGCATACCGTTTTTCTGTCAGTTTAGGTCCTCTGGTCGAAATACGGTCATCCAATTTTGGATGGTATATCGAATTTGGCCTGAGTGTTAATCGTTGACCTAATTCGGTCGACGATCCAAATCGACCTATTGAACTAGGGGTTTTCGGCATACCGAACCTATTTTCAGCATGCCGAATCTGAGCCCAAATGAGTTTATAAAATGTGTTTTCCGAGGACTTTCTGGACTACCGTGTTTTGTCCCTGTAAAATGGGAATGTGGGCCATCAGTGGTGGTCTCTTGGGACACCTGATGCGCCGTTCTGCCGAGGTTTTAGAAGAATTTTCAAAGATATGAAAATAGATTTCAAGGAAATAGTTGGCCTGTTTTAGAAAGTGTTTTTCCAGGCTTTCTATGTGTGGGCCGAGACAGTGTGGGACCGTGTCGTCGAGACTAGGGAATGTGATGACATTCTAGGGTGGTCGGGCGCAACACCCTGGTTAAGGTCGGGAGCCGAGATACCTAAGGCTGAGGGGCGTCGGGTCTTGGAGGTATGAGACTCCTTGACTGTTGTCTCAAGGCTAGGGTTGTGGTCCGCGGATTGAGGTGTCTTGTGGCATGACGGGGAGGTATGATACTCTTGTTGTGGCTATGAGCATTGAGGCTCGGGTGTTGTCAGGTGTGGAGGTATGACACTCCCTCCTGAGCACCGTGTGTGGAGGACGCCGTGAGGAGGCATACCTTGTGGTGGCCAGTGTGGGTGGGACACGTGCCCCGTAGCTGGTAGCGTCCTGAGAGACAGGATAGCCTTCCTAGGGAGGGGTTGGCTTTTTAGGGTTCTCCTGAGGAAGGGGAATCGCGGGACGGTGAACGCTCCTACACAGGGTGGCCTTCACCGTGGCAGTGCGGAACGCTGGGGTGGCTCCTCAGTGGACTGCGTGTGGCCAGAGTTAGGTTGCCTGACGTCAGGCTTCCCGACTCACTGTGTGTGGTTTTGGCCATTGAGGGCCTTTGCTTGTGGCTTTGGGCTAGTAGAGTCCTGGTTTGTGGTTTTGGCCGGTGTGGGCCTGATTTATGAGGTTTTGAGGAAATAGTTTGCAAAATGAATTTAAAATGACAATAGATTATGGTTTTGTTTTCCACAGTACACAATATGCGCAAAAGTGGTGACATAGCAAAAGTGTGAAAAAAGGAAAGAACACATAACAAAAGTAATGTATGCAAAAAGACACCACTAATCAAAGCATGGCATGGAAAAAAGCAAGCAAGGAGAAAGCCGAAGCAGATGAGAAACCAAAACAAAGCCGGGATCTGGTTATCCCCGGAGGAGTCACCAGTTCCTGTAACCATGCCGGCGAGAATGGCAAAATATGCGAAAGTCGGCAAAGTCACGGTAAAAATAAAAAATATGCAAATGCAGGAGTCGCCACCTAGTCTATTAGATTGGAAGACGAGGAAAACCATATAAAACATGAAAATCATGCAAAAACAATGGAAAAGGTCTTTGTAAACCATAAATATGGGTAAGGATCCCTGTTACATACGAGGAAGGTGTTAGGCACCCTCATACGCCCGATAAATTGGTCTTCTATTGGTTTCTCAATTACTTATGAAATGTCGGCTTTTCAGCCTTTGCTATACGCCCGAGGGCCATATGCCATGCCATGCTTATGTGTGTAGTGTCTAAGATATGGGTGCATGATGTGTAAGGGTGTGTCCTAATGCTCAGAAGTATCACTCGTATGTCGGGTCAAGTGTTGATGCAAGAATATTGCATTATAAGATCAAAGATCTAAAAACGAGTGATTTTTCATCCTTGCCTTGCTATATGCCAAATGCAATCTAAAATACATGAAATGATTGAAAACAGAGTTGTGCCTTCCTATTATGCCAAGGGAGAAAACCAAGGAAGAAACTCAGAAGCAAATCGAGTCGAGAAAAGCATGCTAAAGCCATATAAAAATCTGCTGTGTGCTACTGAAAACAGGCCAGTGTGCCTGTTTGGTGCGCCAGACTGGTGCGCCCGTCTGGTGCACCACTTATGTGCGCCTAAGTGGGCCAGAAAGATGTGCTGAGGGAAAATGGAAAAGTACGCAATGCCAAATCACAAAAGAATGCATTCTGTAGTGTAAAATCCTTCTGTAAAACTTGGTAAATGTGCCAGAAAAGCGAAAGAAGTGCAAATGCAATATCTATGGACCTTGTGCTCAAGGGCTAGTAGCCTCACACAAGATCCTACCTATCTTATGTTAAGTGAGAAAACAAGATTCAGTCATGACATTGGATCATGGGCTGATGCATAGATTCTCCATGTAGGAGTAAGGTGCAAACAGCCTACCAAATTCCTGTCCAAGACTGAATATCCAAGGGGAGAAAACAATTGGAAAATGATCTGGTTTAAAAATGAAAACATGCATGTGAAATCTTGGAATATCAAAGAACCTGCCATAAAAATATAAAGCTCAAAATCCTTCAGAAAGCCACGCAAACAGGGATGCAAAAGTGAATGCTCTGCTCTCTGACCAGTCTGGTGCACCTACTTGGTGCGCCAGAGTGGTGCTTGGGTTTGGTGTGCTTGAGTGGTGCGCCCGATAGAATCTGGATCAGACTGCAATCTGATCCAGAATCTATCCCAAAAAAGAGATGGGTGATGCAGATTGATTTATGCCATTGTTAGAAGCTGAAAACATGATTGGATGCACATGATCAAAGCCATCTTATTATTCATGTAATTAAAATCAAGATGAGTTAATGGGTTCATGTATGAAAACATGCAAAG
>JAMKQA010021764.1:0-11151 GCA_024699735.1 Posidonia australis
CATCATGAAATTTATGATATCATTGTCTAGAAGCTTGTTTCAAACCATATATTAACTTATTTAATTTGCACACTTTGTCTTCATGTCCTTTTACCTGACATCCCTCAGACTGTTACATGTAAATTTCTTCCTGCAAATTACCATTTAGAAGTGCAGTCTTTACATCCGTTTGATATAATTCCAAATCCAAATTTGTAACGATAGTCAATATAATCCTTATAGATGCGAACATAGCTACCGGAGAATATGTTTCTTGATAATCAATTCCCGGTTTTTGTGTATAACCTTTAGCAACTAACCAAGCCTTATACTTATCAACAGACCCATCAACCTTTAGCTTTTCCCTAATTATCCACTTGCATCCTATGACCTTTCTGTCACTTGGTAAATCACGTAATTCCCATACATTTTCTTTTCCATTGAATCAATTTCATCATTCATGTCCTCAAGCAATAAATCTTTTTCCATTGATTCAATAGCATCTTTGTATTTCATGGGTTCCATGTGATTTTCCTTTATATCCGCTATTAAGTTATGAAGACTCACAAGAATACAAGTGATAATCATTCATCCAAGCAGGTTGAGTCCCTATTCTTTTGTTGCTAATAGGCTCTACCGGTTCAATTCCATTTTGAGTTTGTTCATTTTAAACTATTATTCCATTATTTCCATTTAAATGCTCATTTTGGTTTTCCCTTATATTTTCCATAGATTCATTCACATTTTCCATATTTTGTTCCCCCTCAATCATAGGGTCATGTTCCAGGATTCATTCTCTTCCTTTTCTTTTAAAATTTCAAGAAAAGTTGCATCCCTATATTCAATGATTCCCCTTTTATGGAAAAATCTATAACCAAAAGAATTTTCACAATAACCTATAAATGTACACTTCAAGGTTCTAAAATCTAACTTATCCCTTAATTGACAAGGAATAAGTACATAAGCTACAGAACCCCATTTCCTCAAATAATGTAAAGTGGGCTTTGACTCAGTCCACAACTCATAAGTTGTACTAGGTACAGATTTTGTGTAAAGTGGGCTTTGACCTAGGAATTTAACACATGGTTTGCTGTAAGCAAAGCCTCTTTCTAAAAACTTTTGGAGAGTCCTGAATGTGACAGCATGCACCTAATAGAATTCATAAAAGTTCTGTTTTTTTTTTCCGCTACACTATTTTGTTGTGGAGTATAAGACATCGTTGTATGCCTTTCGATTCCATGCATTTCACAAAACAACTCAAATTCTTTAGAATTAGATTCCCCACTTCTATCTGACCTTAACACCTTAATATTTCTTCCTAGTTGTTTTTCAACTTCCGACTTGTATTTTTTAAAACAAGTCAAGACTTCACTTTTATGGCTTATTAGATAAACATAAGTATATTTAGAGAAGTCATCTATGAAAGTCACAAAGTATTACTCGTGATCATATGTTTTAACACTAAGTGGACCACAAACATCAGAATGAATTAAGCCCAATAATTCATCTGATCTATGTCTTATTCCAAATGGTTTCTTAGTCATTTTTCCAACTAAGCAATGTTGACACTTATCTAATTCCATGTCATTAAGATGAGAAAACAAATTTATTTTTACCATTTGTTTCATTTTATGCACATTAACTTGAACTAATCTTAAATGTCATAATTCACATTCCGATAAGAAACACAAGAGGTAACCAGAAGCCACATCAATATTATTTATTTCATTTCTAGATACAACAAGTTTGAACAGATTTTGTTCAGGTACATTTTCTCATAGCGAAGACATTTTTATCTTTTCCTATGGATACACGTTTGTTATAGAACTCGACTTCCATGCCCTTCTTTACCAGCATGCCAACTGAAATAAGATTTCGCCTCATGCTTGGCGCATAAAGGACTTCTTTAAGTATCATAATGCTGCCCCCTTATCCAAGCGGTATGTATCAACTCTTTCCACATCGAAATAGGTATTGTTACCCATATAGATGCGTTGTTTCCCAGGACTGAATTCTTTGAAAGACTCCAATCATTGTTTGGTTTTGGCAATGTGCCTTGTAGCACTAGAATCTATCCACCACTCATATATATTGGGAGTTACAACATTATTACATTCAATGACACAAATAAAGACTCTCTTATTCTTCTGTTCCGAGGTCTTGCCTTTGTTTCCATCCCTATTAGGACAATTTGCTCTATAGTGACCATATTGGTCACATACATGGCAAGAACCTTGTAGTCTTTTTCTTTGATTTGGCTTGAAGTTCTTATTGTATACATTCTGTCTCTTGTTATTCTTTGGCTTTCATTGTGCAACATTTGCTTCTTCTAGATTGGTTTCATATTTCTTTCTGTTAGCCATAATTTATTGTTCTGTAGCAACCTAGCAGGCAGTTCAGAAAGTTGAATTGAGGTTGACCTAAAAGATGTGGTTACCATGTCACAGCTATTTTGGAGACTATTTAAAATTGTAGCTATTTCCTGTTTCTCAGGTATAGGGGTTTGTGACCATGCCGACCCGAGGGAGGCGGGAAGGAGGATCACAGCCATGCCAGGATGGCGAAGGCGCAAGGAAAGGAAGAAAGCCAGAAAAGGGAATCGCCACCTAATCTTTTAATGGAAAGACGAGGAAAACCAAGAAGAACCTCAAGAAAATCAAATGGAAAGACAATATGCTCAATGAATGCGTGCTCCGTGCGAAATGGATGATGCAGGATGAATGCGAGCAAGAGAAAGGGTAAGGATTCTGGTTACGCATGGGGAAGGGGTTAGGCACCCCCATGCGCCCGAGAAAACTAGATCTTTCTTGGCTTCCTAATGTCTAAGGTTTGCTAAAATGTGTGCTTGCTTATTCTACATGCTTATGTATGATAATGATGAAATCATGCCAAAATCAAAGTAAAAAGAAGTCAAATGGGAAAAAGAAAAGTTATTCCGTGGGTCGAATGTAGGCATGGACAATGCCGCTTCACTGTACGCCCTTGGGTGATGAGGAAAATCGTGAAAATCATGAAAATCTCGAAAAACGTCACGTAAAACAGCGGAAATCCGAGAAAATCAAAAAGGGGAAAATAATCCTTGTTCTGGGACCATGTCGGCTTTGTAAGCCCTTTTACTGTACGCCCTCGGGCGATGGAAAACCAAAGCAAGTGGAAAAACTACGGCGAAACGAGGGAATCACGGAAAACGAGGAAAAAACTAAACTCGGGACATAGCTAAAAAGCGTGTTCCGAGTCAGGAAGAAAAGACGGAAAGAAACCGTGCGAAATGAAGCAAAAAGCATGCAAAATGCAAATGTGTGTACAAAATCGAAGAATGAAAGGGGTTTTATGCAAAAAATCCAAATCCGAGGAAAACCAGAGTCTGAAAGCTCAAATCATCGGAAAGCGCATAGAAAACCACATTCCATGCATGTATGCCAAATCCGAGGTCAAACGGGCATTTCTAGTGCAAATAAAATCATCTAGGGGTTAAAATGCAATTTACCCACTAATGCATGCAATGTATGTCAATTCTGCACAAAATCAGGATAAAAATGCAATAAAATGTCTCAGAAATGAATCAGAAAAGTTTTGGGGGCAAAACAATCATTTTACCCCTAAAACAGCAATCCAGAACAGTTTGAACAAAGTATAGGGGCTAAACTGCAAAATACCCAGCAATCACTGCAATCAGAGAAGTTTTTAAACAAGTTCAGGGGTTTTTATGCAATTAACCAACAGAAATATGCTTCTGGAAAGTTTTTTAAAGGAGCTCAGGGTGTTTCATGCAATTTTCACAACAAAAACATGCTTTTGGAAACATTCAGAATAAATCCAGGGACTTTTGTGCAAATAAACCACAAAAATGAACATTCTGGAAGCTATCTGGAAAGTGCAGGGACTTAAATGAACTGTCAGAGTAATTATAAGGAAGCTCAGAGGCCTACATGCAATTTTCACAGAAAAAGAGAACTTTCAAAAAGTTTTAAAGAAAATACAAGGCCTTTTTAGCAAAATATCTGAGAGAAATTAGATTTCAAAAACTCTGGGGGTTTATGCTAAAGTTTTAAACACCGAAAACATTATTTTAAAAGTCCAGGGTAGAACATGTAATATTTTCAGTTAAAACTATATTCGAAACATTTTTGAAAAAATGATGAATGGACCTAGATGTAATAAAAGGACCTAAATGTAATTCTGAAAGGACCTAAATGCAATGAAAATAAAGTTTTCTGTATTTTATTCAAAGAAACAAATATTTTTAATTCTTTTTTAAGAAAGGGCCCGACGACGACGAAGCTCACCGCCGACAACCGTCGGAGAAGCCCAAAAGAAAGCTTCCAGTGGTCTGATCTTAGATCAGATTACATCAGAAGCAAGGGGAAAAGGCCAAGGGATCCAACGGAGTGGATCCTTGACTCGACGGTGGGAATCCTCCTCCCACCCAGGACGTCGTCGAGCTGCTTCGGCGGCGGACTCGCGACGACTGGCGGCGCTTGGAGCTGCGACACGGCTTTGGCGGGCTTGGGGGAACTGTGTGGCTACTTCTCCTCATCCGAGAGCGCAAAGAGGCGTTGCGGATGCATCTTGGATGTCGCCGACGGTGAACTCCGGTGGGATAGACGGCGCGAGACGTCCAGCAGCCGCAGAGGCTCTTCAACTGCTCAGGTGGATCGGGCTTGGTTGGGCGATGCTTCGGGAGTGCTTGGACGACCATGGGGCGGTGCGGAACGACGGGAGGCGAGCGGACAGTAGGAGCTCCGGTCGTCGTCCTCGGTGGCGGCGACCGCGAGCGCAGCTTCCGACGATCCTCGCGAAGGCGACTGGAGGCTTCGGAATGGCTCAGCAAGACCCGGTGAGGTCGAGGGAGGTCAGGAGAGGAGGCCAGAGGTGTCGGGGATCCAGGATACTTCCTGGATTGCCCCCCCACCTCTGTCACCGGAATTGGCGACGGCGGGGCACGACAGGGCGTAGTAGGCCAAGGGATCACTCCGGATCCCTTGGTAACACTCCAGATAGGGGGAAGAGAGATTGGAAACCCTAATTCAGACAATCAGGAAGATCAGTGGTGTGTACCTGGCTGGAATCACTTCGTCGGAGCTCTGGAACAACGGCCTTCCTCCTCCGCGACAGCTCCTGCTCCACGCTTCTCTCCTCCTCGCTCCTTGCTCACTCAGAATTCCCTTCCTTTCTCTGTATAGCGGTGGCAAAAAACTCTCGAAAAATCTGCATATTGTCCTCCTTTTATAGCCACCGGAACCCAACGTCAACTCCACTGTAACAACCAAAACTACCTTAACAACCCACTTAATCTGGCAACTGAACCAACCACTTCCCCTAACAAACCAACAGGAGTTCAACGGCTGTCCCCAAGCTGTCCCCCTTTCCTGCCGACAGGAGATCAACGGCGGCCAAGACTCCTCCGGCGAGAGCTGATCCGACGGCCCAAGCTAACTGACCCATTGAGGGAGTACTGGGCTTGACCCGGTTGCTGGATTAGATGCCAATTTCGTGGCTGGCTGGGCTCAGATGGCGCTGAAGAATGGGTTCAGTCGAGAAAATGGAAATGGTTGAAAACATTTAAATAATTTGGTATGAACTTTGATCAATAATGAAAAAATGTGATATTGTTTGAATTTGATGAAATGGGGTAAATGGACTTGATTTAGGGAATGTAGGTTGAGCAATTTTGAATCTAGGGTCCAAGGCGGACTCAGTCGGGCTTAGTGGGCCTGAACGGGCTTCATGGGCCCACATAAGCCTTTGTGGGCCTTGTGGGCCCACACAGGCCCAGAAGGGTCAAATGCCCTCCCGATGAACTGGATGGGCCCCGAAATGGCTAAGTGGGCCTAAACAAATTCTGTGGGACCAAATATGATCGATTAGGGTCCAAAGGGCAACTGTGGGCCCACATGGGCCCGATTAGGCCCAAACAGGTTGGTTGAGCTTAAAAGGTGTTGAATAGGCCTAAATAGGTTTAATGGGCCTTAATGGACTCAAATTGGGTTCAGTGGACCTATGTGGGCCTTGTGGGCCCACATGGGCCCGATTAGGGCTGAATGGGTCCAAAAGGGCTAAATGGACTCAAAAGACTTCCATGAGGTCAAATAGGTTTAAAATGATGTAGTGGGCCCAAATGGGCTCAATCAGGGTTTAGTGGGCCCTCATGGGCCCAATTGGGTCTCCATGAATCAAATGGTTTAGGTTAAGGAGTTTGAGCTCAGCCACCAGACCCTCGTCCTGCAAAATTAGGAAAATTGGGGTATCTACAGGGTTCTTGCAATATCCAAGTCCTTTGCCATGACTATCATGCCATTTATATGTTTCACTACATTTTGTTCCTCGAGCATTTTGCAAGAGTTATACGTTTGAAGGAGAAATTGAATTGTCATTTCTGTTGTTTTATCATATTTTCCCTTCAAAGCATTCCACAATGTGTAAGATGTAGTGTATATTTCAAAACATTTTAATAGACTATCCTCCATAAACATGAACATAAGGTTTTTAGCCTTTTTGTCATCAATTTTTATTTTTTCATGTTTTTTAATTTCCACTTCAGAAGCGTCATTTGGCAATTCCGGAGGATTAGCTTCTATAGTATGTTCAATATTGTCATATCCTAGTGCATGTCTGATTTTCCAGTACCACATCTCATAGTTAGCCCCATTTAATTTCTCTATCCTAGTCAATTCGGTTGTGAACAGTTTGCTAGTCATTTTTCAAATATACAACAAATAATAAAATTCTAAATTTAAAATTTGCTAAAGTTCCAATTTCAAGAATTTATCAAAATAAACTCTATTATTTGATAAAGTTTAATTCCAGAAATAAAGCAAAGTTCCAATTTCCAACTTAAATCATGCAAGAGATAATTTTAAATAATCATGCAAGATTATTATAAAACTTTAAAGCATACAAAGACTATATCAAAATTAATTTTTTTTAATCAACAGGCAATTTAAATTTCAACTAAAGTAACCCCCCCTTTTTATTTTATTTTATTTTAAAGCATGCAGGTATTATTTTTATTCACCCACCCAAAATAATTTAAAACCAATAACCTAACCTCCACCGACTATGGAATCGGGCGGGCGACGTGGCTAGGGCACGGGCGACTGGGTGGGAGTAACGCGTGACGGTGGCAGCAGCAGCAGTGGCAGGGATCGACCGGCCCTAGCGGTGGCTGGTGTGCGCGGGGAGCTCGCTAGGGTGGCGACGACATCGATGGCGATTTATTGTGGGGGCGATCGACGGCGACTGCGCAGTGGCGACGCGCGAAGGGTGCGGCGTCGATCTAGTGGTGGGGGCGTGCGTTGTGGTCGACGATGGCAACGATGGCGGGCAGGTGGGAGGTAGCGACGATTGGCGGCGTGCGGGAGGTGACGGCAGCGACAGGGTTGCCCGTTCGTAGTGGAGGCGCGCTGGTGGGAAGTGTTAGAAATATCTTTGTTTATTTTGATGATTACACCTGGGTATATTTTCATACAAATGAAATGACTGGTAAAATTATTTGTTGTAACTCTATACTCAGGAAAAGGATTAAGTTATGTAAGACAAAAATCATATATTCATAAAGTTTTTCATGATATATCAAAAAACACCTTGCTCAACTTGATGCTAAAGGTTTAAACATTTTATTTTGTACTGTTAGTAAAGAACAATTCAATAGAATTTCAAATTGTAATAACTCACATGAAGCTTGGCATATTCTAGAAGTTACTCGTAAGGGAACCAACCAAGTTAAAGAGACAAAAATAAGCATACTAGTTCACAATTTGAACTATTTAAAATGAAAGATAATGAACCAATAAATGAAATGTTTACAAGATTTAATAAAATTGTAAATAACCTTCAATCCCTTGGAAAAATTTATCCTCAAAGCGATCTAGTAAGAAAAATTTTTACGTCTTTAACTCTCGAATGGGAAAAGAAAACCACAGCCATAGAAGAAACTAATGATCTATCTACCTACTCCCTAGAAGATCTAATAGGTTACCTAACCTCATATGAGGTTTAGATAAAAGAAAAAGGAAAAGACAAACTAAAAGTTGAAAACTTTAAAAAGAAAAATATTGCCTTAAAAGTTACATCTGATTCAGAAGAATCCGAAGAGGAAGATAAGGAAATAGCTTTGTTAACAAGAAAATTTAAAAAGTTCATAAAAAGAGGAAAATTTCATAGGAAGCCAAACAAATCCCAAGATAAAAGTAAAAATGAACTTTCAATTTGTTTTAAATGTAATAAACCAGGTCATATTAAATGAGATTGCCCACATCTTAAAATGAAGGTTAACAAAAGAAAAGAAAAACCTTTCCATAAAAAAGCCACTTGGGATGAGAGTGACTCATCTTCCGATGAGGACTCCGGTTCTGAGATTGAGAAAGTTAACATGTGCTTATTGGCTTAAAATAGTTCTTCAACTGATTTAGATATGAAAGAACTCTTGGAAGTTTTAAATGAATTATATGAAAAATATAGAAATTTCAAATCCATACACAAACATCAAAAACTAAACATAGAAACTCTTACTTCCAAAAATGAAAAATTAATTAATGAAGGAAAAATTCTTCTTGATGAAAACGATGAGTGAAATCAGAAAAACATTAAACTTAAAAAAGAAGTTAAGCATATGAAATATAATATAACAAACCTAGAAGTTAAGTTTTCCACACTAAAACTTAAAAGTAATGACCTACTCAATATTGTGACAAAGTTCACAAAAGGAAAAGAAAATTTAGATAAAATCTTATCAAGTCAAAGACATTCATCAAACAAACATGGAATAGGATATACAGGACACAACAATATCCCTTAAGAAAACGGATTCATTAGAGCTACCACCAATGGAAAATACATATTTGTGGTAAAAAAACAAATTTGGAACAATCAATTAAATCACAAAGCAAAGAAATCAAAAATGATGTGGGTGCCCAAAAGCTTACTTGCATCTCATGATGCAGGAAAACTATGAATTCAAAATGGATCTTAGACAGTGGATGCTTCCGACACATGGCAGGGGATCATAGTCTCTTAAGTACGTTGAGTACTAAAGAAGATGGAGCAGTCACTTTTGGGGATAATGCAAAGGAAAGAATTATGGGAATAGGAAATGTTGGTAACCCTCTAAATCCCTCTATTGAAAATGTGCTACTTGTAGATGATCTTAAACATAACTTGATAAGTATAAGTCAATTATGTGACATAGGCTATAAAGTAATGTTTGATAAATATGAATGCACAATTATTGATAACAAAACTAATGAAGTTATATTCACTGGAAAAAGAAAAAATATTGTATATAAAATAAAATTTTCACTTAAACCTGATATGACTCTATCTTGCCTCACATCTTCAAATGAGGATTACTGGTTATGGCATAAAAGACTTGGTCATACCAATATGGGACAACTTTCTAAGTTATCCAAAAGTGACCTTGTAATAAGACTACCAAAAATTGATTTCAAAAAGGAAAAATTATGTGATGCATGTCTGTTTGGAAAATAAACTAAATCATCATTCAAGTGTAAAGACATTGTTTCCACTTCCAAACCACTTGAACTAATACATATGGATTTATTTGGACCAAGTAGAACACTAAGTCTAGGAGGTAAAAAATATGTTTTTGTCATCGTCGATTTTTCACGCTTTACTTGGGTTTTCTTCTTAGCAAATAAAAATGAGGTTTTCGCTGAATTTCAAAAGTTTTGCAAAAAGTTTCAAAATGAAAAAGAATTAAAAATCATTAAGATAAAAACTGATCTTGGAAGGGAATTTGAAAATGATGAGTTTGAAAGTTTTTGTGAAGAAAATGGCTTTTAACAATATTTTTCTTCTCCTCGAACCCTTCAACAAAACGGAGTTGTAGAAGAAAAAAAATAGGACTCTTCAAGAAATGGCAAGGACCATGCTTTGTGAAAATAATTTACCAAAGTATTTTTGGGCCGAAGCAATATATACAGCATTTTACATCCTAAATCGAGTTTTGATACAACCTATCTTAAGCAAAACTTCATTTGAACTCTGGTTTTGTAAAACTTCTAGGATTTCATATTTTAAGATTTTTGGTTGCAAATGTTTTATCTTGAACACTAAGGATAACCTAGACAAGTTTGATCCTAAAGCTGATGAAGGAATATTCCTTGGATATTCCTCTAGAAACAAGGCTTATAGAGAATAAAATAAAAGAACTTTGATAATAAAAGAATCATTGCATGTAAAATTTGAAGAAAATACCGAAACAAAAACAACAAATTCAGATATTGATGAGGATCATGAGGAAAACATGAATACATTAGAAAATCAAACTAAGGAATTAAATCTTAATAATGAACAACCTGGTCATAAAGATTGGCAATATATGTATGGTCATCCTAAGGAACTCATCATAGGTGAAGTTTCTAAAGAAATTCAAACTAGATCCAATATTGACCACAGTTGTGCGACATATGCTTTTGTGTCATCTATTAGGCCCAAAAACATAAATGAAGCATGTGATGATAGCTATTGGATAGATGCAATGCATGAAGAATTAAATCAGGTTGAAAGAAACAATGTTTGGACATTAGTTTTAAAACCTGAAAATCAACAAGTTATTGGAACAAAATGGATTTTTAGAAACAAATTATATGAATCTGGAAAAATGTTAGAAATAAAGCCAGGCTAGTTGCTCAAGGGTATAATCAGGAAAAAGGCATTGACTTTGATGAATCTTATGCTCCGGTAGCTAGATTAGAATCAATTAGGATGCTATTAGCATTTGCTAGTCACCTAGGCTTTAAGTTATTTCAGATGGATGTAAAAGGTACTTTTCTAAATGGATTTATTGAAGAAGAAGTATATGTAAAACAACCCCCTGGATTCGAAGATGAGCTTAACCATGATCATGTTTATAAGTTTAACAAAGCACTCTATGGACTTAAACAGGCACCTAGGGTTTGGTATGAAAGACTAAAGAATTTCTTACTTGATAATGAATTTTCTATTGGAATAATTGATTATACTGTTGGAAAAATCTTTAAGTACATTTTGATGATAACAAATGACTATTGATTATTTAACAAATAATCACTTAAGAAAATCTGATATACTCAAGTACTGAATATAAAAATCATTTATCAAAGGCACATTAGTCATATATAAGCAATATTCATATGATTGGATTAATATGCAGTTTAAAGTCCTTTTTGTAGC
>JAMKQA010021765.1:0-10369 GCA_024699735.1 Posidonia australis
GGGTTACAAAGAGGTCTTGCAAACGAAAAGCCTCGAATATTCGTTGGCACATTCGTTTGCAAGAGTAACAGCCCGGAAGGTGGAAGGTCAACAGCCACGGTCTGGAAACGGCTGGGCGCCTGTTAAGTGCGCCACCTTGGTGCACCAGCTTTGTGCGCCAAGTTGGTGCGCCAGCCCTGCTCACAGATGTCTGATTTGGGCTCTAGCTAATGGGTTTGGGGCTCGGTTTAAGGGCTGATCGCATCCAAAGCAACATAGGGACACTCATTCCTGAGTCACCTCAAAATCGGGGTGTCTACATCTACACTTATTGATGATTTGCATACGAATTTATGAGTCACTTGATAAGAGATTTGCTTGTTGAATATTAGTTATTATATGTCATTATTGTATTATTTTGATCACATTTTGAGCATTGAATGTCGGCTTTCAGTGTTTTTAGATGTGTCGAATAGTTAACTCCAATATCTTTAAATTGATATATCATATGAAATTTTATGGGTTATATGCTTCCAAGTATAGGTGAATCTTTATAGTGAATTCTGATGTGTTCTTATTTTTCAGAATGGCACATGTGTCTTTAGCCCAGAATTATGGATTTTCATGAGATTTGTTTCTTTTAACGGTTAGCTTTCAAACCTTCAAATTGAACAATGCCACCTCAAACTCAACAAACATCATCAAAAATCACTACTAAAGAATAGTTATTATCAAAAACACTATAATTCATGCTTAAAGCTAAATTAAATAATTTACTACAATTACATAACTCTAATTCATCATGAAAATTTTAGAACTACAACAGACAGCACATATTGCATTATAATTAATTGTTGTCAAATAAAATCGCCATAATCCACTAAGGATTGCTACTAAAAATCAATATTTCAAGGCTCAATTCAACTTAGTACAAATACATACTTTACATCATTTTGAATATCTCGAAATTATCTTTTTAACGTCTCCTAAAATGTTGAAATTCAATAAAATAAATCACACATAAATCTCTGTGAACAATAAGCTGCAAGCTCAAGTCACAAAATAATCACCATTAATGCTAACAAAAACCTTTAAGAATGTTCTAAATCAATAACATAGCAAGATGAATCTAGCACTAGCATTATCGCATCTTTAATTGCAATTAAAAGCACTTGGTGAACCGTGTACTTTAAATCTAAACTTGTGACCTACCAATCCTCAAAAGTCCAACCGTAGCCACATGTCTCCAAATGCTAGCGACCTATTCATTGGAGCTTCGGATTCTACTGGTCTCCCTTATCTTGAGTCACTCCAAGCTCACACAGCAACCCCACAACACAAAGAAAAACAAAATCAAACACACACATAAAAATAAAAAGAGAGTGTAGACATCTCGATTTTGAGGTGGTCAATAGATAAATTTTCCAAATATAGCTTTGGATGTGGCAAACCTAATCCTATTAGCTAAACCAACCACAAACTTACAGTAAGTTCGTAGCCCAATTAGAAATTCAGACAGGTAGGGGAGAGCACCAAGCTAGAGCACCAATGTCAAGTACCTGTTTGGAGTACCGAGCAGAAGCACTACAGTGGCACACCTAGCTGGAGCATCAGATAGGCGCACAGATCTGGTGCACATATCTGGCGCACCAAGCTGGTGCACAGCCACTTCTCAGGCTGCTGACTGCTGGCTTTCCACCTCCCATGCCTGTAACCTTCACCAACGAATATACCTTGGAATCTACGCTAGGCTCTTCGTTTACGAGGCTGCCTGCATTCCATGGGGGTTACCCTTGAAAATCCTATATAAGGACCCCCATAGGTAGCCATTTGGGATGTTAGAAAAACCTTGATCAAGCAATCCAGATCTAAGAGAGCACCTTGAGCAAGCCATATACGGATTTCAGTAACCTATTCTCATTTTCTTGAGCATCCACTTGCATTCTAAAGCATCTCCAGCCCTTCCAAAGTAACAAGGATTCTATTATCTTTGGTCTTTCAAGAAGGAACACCTTGGACAAAGTAGGTTCTCCTTTCTTTTAATTTCTTTAATCTCAGTTCGTACACCAAATAAAGCATGCCTTGAACTTCACAAATAATTTGTTTTTGTTGTTTATATAAGAGTTTTATGATAAAATTGTTTGTTTCCCGTGCAAGATGCTCAATATGTAAAATCTGTATAAAGAAATCTGCATTATGAGATGACTATAAACTAGTCTTTCCTCTTTATTTCTTTACACTAAGAACCATGATTCATGCTCATGTAAGTTAGGAAATATGCAATAGATATGTTCTTCATGTATCCATCATATACATGTGGTTTGTTAAGTTTATTCTTTCATTTCATATCTTTAAAGATCACATGCAAGCATATGCAACCCATAACTCATGATTTATTATAATTGAGGAAACAAATAATGGAAGATTTCCATTTGTTTGCATCTTATCATATCTCAGTTTTTATCGTCTGCATAACTGGTTCAATTAATAAAATCATTTATCTCTGAAATCTGGACTAGATTCTGGATCAGACTGCAGTCTGATTCAGATTTTCTAGGGAGCACCAACCAGGTGCACTAGAATGGTGCATCTGACCAGAGCACCACTCTGGCGCACCATGCTGGTGCACCAGACTGGTCAGAGAGCAGATCACCTTGTTTGCATCTCAGTCTGCATTGTTTCCCGGAGGAATTTGATTCTGGTTTTCCTGGTGTTGATTCTTGGGTATCATATGTCCTTGCCTGCAAGTTTTCATCTTGAGACGATACTGTTTTAGGACTTTTTTTGCACCTTGTATATTCAGTCTATGGTTAAATTCTGGTAGGCTGATTGTCCCTTTACTCCTGTATGGAGAATCTTATGCATCAGCCCATGATCCAGGTAACATGACTGAACCTTGTTGCTTTCATTTAGCATGAATAATATGTGATCTTGTGTGAGGCTTGCAGCCCTTGAGCACAAGGTCCATATATCTTCGCATGCTTTGCTTTTTCTATTATGTTTATCAAGTTTACAAGGATTTTACATTGCATATCTTTCTGGAATGCATTTATATGACATTGCACTGCATGGATTTCTATGTTTTCCTTGACACATCTTTCTGGCCCACACAGGAGTACATAGGTGGCGCACCATACTGGAGCACCAATTTGGCGCACCTAACAGGCGCATCAGCCTGTTTTCAATAGCACACAACAGTTTTCGCATAGTTTTTAGCATGATTTCTTGTTTTGATTTGCTTCTGGATTTTTCTAGTTTTCTTCCTTGATATATCAGGAAGACCCAGTTCTGTTTTAACCCTTTCCATGCATGATAAGTCATACATTGCATATAATAAAGCAAGGATGAAAATCGCTCAAAGTACTTAGATCCTTGATCTTATTTATGCAATATTTTTGCATCAAGGTTTGACCCATTATATGAGCGATACTTCTGAGCATTAGGACACACTCTACACTCCATGCACCCTTATTTTAGCATAAGACACTACTCACTTACCATGGCATGGCATATCGCCCTCGGGCGTACACCGACATTTCATATAAGCAAACGAAAAACCTATAGAAAGACCAATTTATCGAGCGCACGAGGGTGCCTAACACCTTCGTCGTGCGTAACAGGGATCCTTACCCATTTCTGGTTTATGACCTACTTTTCATTGGCTTATTTGCATGATTTATATGGTTTTCCTTGTCTTTCATTTTAATAGACTAGGTGGCGACTCCTGCATTTTTATTTTATTTCTGCCGTGACTTTGCCGACCCTCGCGCATTTGGCCTTTCGCGCCAAACCTGAGGCTGTCGCCGGTATGGTTACAGAGATAAAACCAAAACCCAACCTAATCGAACTCACCTCCGCGGAAACCCAGCAACTGCAATAAGGCAATCTCCCACGTGACAAATAACAACTCTCCCTCTCTCAAACTCACTCTCAGCCCAACCCTCCCTCTCCCTCCCTCTCCCTCTCTCTCTCTCTCCTCCCTCATCCTCTCTCCTAATCTCTCTCCCATGTATCTCTCCTACGTGGGTGTGTTGTGTGTGTAAATCAGGTACAGTTTCCTTTATATAACCACAACTTAAGTCACATAAGGAGACAAGTGCGATGTACTATACAAACACCACACTCATTCGATAACAACTACATAATACTTGCATCAACAATTACATGGTGCAAGGCAAATATCAATTCACCTACAACACAAAATACCAAGCATGTCCCATTTGTACAAACTCATACAATTTATTTGTGTAAGGAGTCAATTAATTATTATGAAGTACCTTCATGATAACTCTTCTAATTATCAACAAAATCCAATGGAAGTAACATCATCAACCACAAACCACAATAAGAATCACTACTCAAATCATCCTAGAATAAATAATAACAACTAATCCAATACCAAGTGGGATAGCCAATCCTAAAGCTATAGCCCACAACTTACCGCGCTCTGGCCCGCACAACGTGTGAGGAAACTACGTCAGGCAAATGTGCTAGTAACCTATGCCCAAAACATATGCCATTTAGATACTCAATTTGAAAGCACAAACAAAGATCATCAATGTTACACCCTACGCCTTTAAAGGAATTTTGCCTTCAAAATTACATCTAGGCGAAAAGATAATGATATTGGTTAAGGATGACATCCATATGCTCCCATGTGACCTCTATAAAACCTTGGTAGCACCACAACATAAGAAAAAGTGGAAAACCCTGTATTACTAAAATCTACTCCCACTAGTCGAGGATGCAGACGGTATCCTTGATGAAGGACGGATCTTCCTAAAGCACCTCTGGCTGAACTAGAATCACTTGGGATGCATCAGCTGACACTTTCTCAAAATAACTCCCCTGCCAACTCTAAGGATCAATAGAGACCTTAAACTACTCTCCAAAAAGGTAGTGTCGCTAGAGCTTTTGTGCAAATACCACAGCAACCATCTCAGGATCAACATCCCTTTAACTAGCAAGAAGCATAGACTACAACATTACAAGGCTACACAAGAACACAACCCAACTTAGATCCATAAACATCATTGCACATAGTGAAACTACCACTTCTAAAAGGTAAGGTTGACATAGGAGCTAAAATTAATCGAGTCATCATTTTGTAGATGTCACAGCTCTTCATCAACTGACCTCCTTCTCGGCCAAACTTGTTCAATGTGCCACTATCTTGGAGATACCTCCATTAAATCTCCAAGAATAGTTTACAAGGACTAGGGAACAACAGACCTTAGGAGCCATAAGTCACATGCACCAAACTGGTCATCCAGTGGCCCTACCACAAAGAAATCGAAAGCTAGTCTCTTTGGCTTACCCCCAATCTCTGCTGCAGAAGACCTAAAAGAACAAAAGAAGAAAAATCTCCACTAAATCAAATAGCACTAAGCAATTCGACCCTCCACCAATTGCAACTGCTACTACACTGGAAACAGCCAAAACACGTGCCAATAATGTGTAGCGCAAACACATGGAGCTCACACATGCTCCAAACGCGCGACATAAGGTAGCAACATTGTGCAACAAACACACATTAGATCAAAGTCATAACCTACAAAATCACAACAATCTTGCATATCAAAGTAAGGATACAAAACCACTGAAAATTGGGAACGAATCAACGAGAAACTACATAAATTGTGCATGATTTTAAAGTAAGAGTTGAGAAATCAATGTTTTGATGATTCTGAATTATCTTGATATATATTGCCATGTTTTTGTTGTGTTACCGAATTGTGGAATGAGCCATATTGAAGTTCACACAGGAATATAGTTATGTGTGGTACTTAAGTGTAGTAGTTTTTTATGACTTCGTGGTTTTAAATGAATTTCTATAAAAGTAATTTGGAAAATGATAAAAAGACTTTTAAAGAATTTTCGTTGTTTTTATTGTGAATCAAGAGGGTCATGATTGAGATTCGGGAACCAATAGGCCAAAAGATTGTGTTGATAGGACTAGAAGATAAGACAATACTTTTGGATAATCGAGCATAAGGTCGACGTTAAAGTTCAAGTATTAGGAATTGGCAGGTCAAGAGGTAGGAGACATTGGATGGCCCAGACACTAAGAGTTAGGATGCCAATAGGGCGTACTTTACGAAGTTGGCCTGAGTTTGACATGCACGTATTTCACTTCTGGTAACATTCTTGAGTGGACAGTTGTGAGGATTCTTCAGGACCCAAGATGGTGGGAGTACTTCGCAGGATGGCACTTCTTGTTGTGGTACAATGCGCTTCGACAACTACTTGTGGGCAAATGTCTTTTGCTTGATGTTAAGCAACAAGACACATTGTATTTGGTTTAGTGTTTGTATTGTGAGTTCAGCGGACTTAATATTGATTTTTGAATGCTTGCTTTTTATGATAAGATACATCATGATTTTTGTGCTTTAGTTCTTATGGAATTGATATTTGAAATGCGTATTTTTACAAGAAAGTGTATCTGGTTTTGAAAGAAAGGTTTTAGACAAAACGTGTATAGAGTTTTTCATGCTATCTTCTAATATGGTTTTTATTTCTATGCTTTGATGCCTGAGTGGGCCAATGGATAAGCTGCAGACAAAGGATCTGTATAACGTTTGGCACGTTAGAC
The DNA here is from genome assembly GCA_024699735.1 of Posidonia australis. Classification (NCBI taxonomy): domain Eukaryota; kingdom Viridiplantae; phylum Streptophyta; class Magnoliopsida; order Alismatales; family Posidoniaceae; genus Posidonia; species Posidonia australis. The sequence goes on from JAMKQA010021765.1 coordinate 6,572, forward strand.
ACACGTGTTTTAAGGTGTACATTTTGTGTGTACTTGCGGGTTCTCTTTCCACCTACTTAGAATTTGTATTTTCCCAACAAATCTCGGGGAGAATTATTGTGAAGTTTTATCATTTGGACCTCCCTTGAACCACTTCTAATGGGTGTAGAGGTTGAACGTCTAGAAACTCAAGCAATCTTTCTCCTCTCTCTCTTTGTCTCAAGATGGAAGTTTGGATATCGATCTTTTTCTATCTCGTTGGTGGTATTGATTTTGTATTGGGATCGATCTTTCCCCCTCTCAATGAAGGAGAGGGGCCTTTATTTATTGGGAGGCTATTCATCTTGAATTCAAATATAGATATCTTTTCAATTTTAAGTTCAAAGTATCCAAAAGTAGAATATCTCAGCAATATCTCCTGCCTTTTGAAAAATAATTCTACTTTGAATGCATGTTGTGGAATTTGTTGGAGTGTGTTCGCTATCTTGTTGGTAGCTCGATGAGTCGTAGTATGTATCGACAATATTTTCCGTCCTTTTGAAATAATTCCACTTTCAATGCATATGATGAATTTTGTTGACACGTCCTCTTATATAGTTGGATCGATGAGCCAACCACCTTTTGTGGGGGTGTGTCGTGCATATGGAGTCCAATTTTATGAACTTTAATTCTTCATGGGTCTATGTTAGGCTCAATTTTTTTTTAACATTAACAACACATTTTTGCTGATTTCTATTTGAGGAGTTAATTTTTGAGATGTATGTTTTTAGGTGTATAAAAGTACATGTTGAAAGATTTTCAAAGAAGTTTTCTATCCAAAATTCTATCTGTAGTAACTTTTGTAGGTCTTACACGTTTTTTGTTAACGGTTTAAGAGTTTAATATTTCAGAGGCCAAAAAAGCCAAGTAAGAACAATGTCATGCTAAAATATTACAGAACCTCAGGCCTTAGAGCCCTCAACAAGTATCAAAAATGAGAACCGAATTAGAAGTACAAATCAGTAACTAACAGAAGAAATTTTTCTTAAACATATGGGGCAATATCACGCCTCCTGATTCTCCATATTGTTCTGAGAATCCTCTTCAGGTGGAATTCTTGAGGAAGAAGGAATAGAATGGGGAATGGAAGACTCCACCATTTGTGAAGCCATAACAGATGCATATTGTAGCATTTCCTCCTTCTCAAAACCTGAAACAAGAGTTTCTACCCAAAAATACAACAAAGAAATAATATCATGTATGATCAAAGAGTATGTTCTAACTGAATTACGAAAAGTCCTATTGTTCCTTTCTTTCCAAATCAACCAGAGAATGATTTGAAGAAACGAGGTCCAACCAGAAGATGATAAATCAAGTTTTAGATGAGGAGAAGACAGAAACGAGACGAGACTATGCTCAGATCTGCTAGGCGTAGATCTACAAGTAGGCGTAGTCTGGTCCGACTGAGGAGAGAAAGGGGGAAAGACAAATCTCGGAGGTAGATCTGAGAGAGGAAGGAACCATATTCTGTTCCTAGCTGCTCGGAGGGGGGGCGTAGCACGGAAGAAAAGGGAGATCTGAGAGAGGCAGATCTGGCCTCTCTTTTTTTCCCTTGTCGATCACCTTGCAGATCTGAGAGAGACAAACCTGAGAGGCAAATCTGTACCCAACTTCCATGATCTTGAACCCGATCCCACTGGACGGGACCCCAAACACCCGCTGGGCGAGGGTGGGGAGTGCAGGGAACACGTCGAGGACGACGACCTGCAACAAGTTGAACTGGACGTACCTGTATAGGGAAAAGCTGATCCCCTATTTGGCAAGCTCCTTGACGATCACCTCCGCGATCCCGAGCTTCGCAAACTCGAGCCCCTCGTCCGCGCCCTTCCTTGGCGCCTGCTCCTCGTAGGAGTAGTCATCCACCGCGTGCTGAGCCTAGATCGCGTCCGTGGACCGAAACCAGAGCGGGCCGCATGAGGAGTGCACCTGTCTGCATCCGAACACCCTGGAGACGGGACTCTCCGGCGGCACGACGACGGAGGGGAAGGACAGGAGGCGGACCAGGGGTGAGGGGAACCAGAAGGTCTCCCTGGAGAGGAGGGCGCTGAACGCCCGCCGCGCCTCCCTCTAGTGGCTGACGGTGGCAGTAGGAGGAGTCTGGTACATGGCGGAGGGGGGCGGAGGGATCGCGGGGGAAGGGGGCGGGGGAGGGGGGCGGAGGGCTGGTCCATGTTGAGACTATTGTAGGTCTTACACGTTGGGGTGGCATGTCTTACTTGCACGTTCTCCCTGATTTTAGGTTCTTTTGTAGAGTTGAGTTTTACTCTTGTTTTGTCATTGGTTATGTATTTAGTGGGTATATGTTTGGTGACTTTCTTGATGGTTACTTACGTGTGTATTATTTGTATTTTACAGGTGCAGATTAAAAGATGGATTTCTTATTAATGCATATGAAGAAGTCACTTAGCCGTACATTGAAGGTTTTCCATAGATGTATTGTTAAAAGAGTAATTATTATTTATGTATTTGAGATTAATGGCAAAATATGTAAATTTATTAGGAACGTGACGATCGAGGTCATTACAGATAAATTGAAGGTTGTGGACTTTATGATTGTTGTGTTATTATTTGGGACTCATTAGTTGATGACTTGTTTGTTTCTTTGGACCTTTTTGTGGGAACGTAAGAAGTTTGTAATTAATATCCTAACTTGGTCTATCCTGTAGACACCCCGATTTTGAGGTGACTCATTGATAATTCTCCAGATGTTGCTTTGGATGTGGCTGACCCTTGAACCAACCTTAAACCCATAGCAAGCCCGTAGCCCAACTAGAACTCCCGATAGGTAGGAGAGAGCACTTAGCTAGCACACTTACCTAGTACACCTAGCTAGCACATTTACCTAGCACACCTAGCTGGTGCACATACCCAACGCACATTCCAGACGCCCAGCCATTTCGCAAGCTGCGGGCTGCTGGCTTTTCACCTCCCATGGTTGTTACCTCTAGCAACGAATATGCCATGGAATCTTCCAGACTTTTCGTCTACGAGGCTCCCTGCATTCTCCATGAGTTAGCCTTGAAAGTTTCCTATAAATGGACACCTATAGGTAGCCATTGGGAGAGATTAGAAAGATTGAAGACACACAATTGCAACCAGAATTCTATAACTGTCCCTTTGAGTTCTTAGCTTTCTTCTTGCATCCAGAGATATCCTCAGCCCTTCCAAAGCATCAAGGAGCTTATTATCTTGAGTCTTCTTCGATGGAACATCCAGGGCAAGGTTGGCCTTCTCACTTTTCTTTTTTTATTTCTTGTTCTTTTACATTGGAATAAGGCATGCTAGAAGCGTATATATCTTCTGTTTTCCGTCATATATTCATGGAATTTCAGTAGTGATTTTGCTCGTTCTTTTGTAAAATGTTCTCCATGCTAATCCATGCTCTCATTTGCAAGCATGCTTACCTTTTCTTTTAGCATAAAAACCTGCACCATGTTTGTATGTAAGCTGTCTTTTTTTCTTACTATTTCTTTACACATGAATCCATGCTAAGCTTCCAATGTTTAAATCATGCAGTAGAGATAGGATAGCTTGTTTGTGTTTTGGTAGGGTTTGCTCATATCATGTTTATTCCCTGGCATTTTGCATGTTTTCATACATGAACCCATCAACTCATTTTAGTTTTAAATACATGATTAATAAGATGGCTTTCGGTCACGAGCATCACATCACGTTTTCAGCTTTTAACAATGGCATAAATCCATCTGCATTAGCATGAATCACCCATCTCTTTTCTGGGGTAGATTCTGGATCAGATTGCAGTCTGATCCAGATTCTCTG
>JAMKQA010021768.1:0-14968 GCA_024699735.1 Posidonia australis
TATATATATATATATATCAAAATATAAAATATCTTAATGCAGAATCAGGGCCTGGATCAACAGGTCGAAATGGAATGGTCGACTAAACCTGGGCTTAGGGCATCAGATCGGTAGATCGAAAAACCACTCGGTCGACCGAAAACTCCTGATTTGGCAGATCAAAAATGTTTGGTTAACCAAACCAGGAATTCTGTCAACACCCAAGACCTAGAACGGCAGATCGAATAAATTTGATCGACTGAATTAGGGATTGAGGGGACAAATTGCAACAAAATCGGCATCCTGAAATAATTTGGCATGCCAAACCAACCAATTGTAGGACACCTCGAAGTGGGACCTAAAGTCCAATCCTACAAAGCACCAATCCAAACCATGTAAACAATATATAAAAATGAAGATCTCGACGAGATCTTCCAAACCAAACAAGCAACACCGAGATCTGTCAAGTGGATCTCGAGAAATCAACAGAAAACACAAGGGTGGTACTATTCACCCCGAATCATAAATATAGCCATAAATGGTCCACAAATGCACAATAAATTCAAATAAAATTATTACAATTACTAGTACACTAACATGCACCTATGCTACAATTTTGGAACCAAAATAAAATCTATAGGGTGCGTACCTCCACCAAAGACGCGACAGCGTGAGATGGACGACGATGCTCCTCCTCCAACCACGAGCTACGCCTCTCCTCCACATGACGACGGTGGCGGTTGTATCCTCCGTTCTCTGGCCATCTTTCTCTCTCTCTCTCATCTCACCCCTCTCTCTCTCCATCTCTCCTCCCCCAATGAAGAGGAAGAAGAGGAAGGAGTGGAGGTCGGGCCTAGGGAAGTGAAAAGAAAGAAAAGAAAGAAGGAAAGGAAAGAGAAAGAAGAGAAGGAAAGAAAGAAAGCCGTAAGCACAAAACTAGACCAGCTGACTTTCCACATCTACATGACTCATGCAAACCAAGATTTGCCACCAAAGCACAAGACAAACCTTCAAAACTCTCTCGAGGGCCGACACAATACCCAAACTACACCACACCAAACAGCCAGAAATACACAATATAGGTGCCAGACACTACTGAGAATGTGTCCCACATTAGGCATTGGGGCCCCAATACCCAACACACTTGAATTTCACCTTAATTATCTAGCCAAAGTATCACTTCTAAAACTAGGTCACTATAGCCTAACCCCTATAAAGGAATTTTGCCACTGAAATTCTCTAGGCGAAACACATGGGTACCAAAATTAAGACGTCACTAGAATGACCCAGACAAAAGCACATTGATGCCACCCAAAATACACGACCTATAGGAGAAATCTCTACCTCACAAAGTCATTTCATCCTACTTAGGTCCAAGGTGACATCAAGGACTCAGCTCTCCTTGAGTCCGAACACCACCGAGATCCTAGGTGAAGTCCCTTTTGGACACAAAAAACACAGCCTAGAGGCTCCAAAACAGTGTCTCCCAGAGCCATGAAACATTCGGAGCACCCTTAGAGACATGCAAACCATAAGATTGACCAGATGCAACCAGCTCTAGCCACGCCTCTATTGTGCTACTCTGATGCACAACCTGGTCAGCAACCGTCGAACTCCACACCTTGTGCTTAGCATCAACTGTCATCACTTTGGAAAAACTCTTCCAATCCAAGGTGCAAGAAAAATCTGACTTCTAAGACACAACAAAGCTCCTCATGGATCTGGAGTGCACTGACAGACTAGCCTACCATGTGCTATCTGTCTCTAGGAACTGCTTCCCTGATCGACACTCCACTGGATCCAAAGCACAACCTCCACTGTGGCCAACACCAAACACGTAGGTGAACAATTCCTCCCGTGATCCTTTTAACTGGTAAGAACCACAAGACACCATGTTGCCTCACTGCAACAAGAGCTTATCCCAACCCAAAAGGATATTGGTGGACTCATCACCGCTTGCTGCATTGACAGCCTTGTGAAGTGAACCATCCTTCTTCTTAACAAACAGAATCGGTGCTCCCCAAGGTGAAACATAGGGACGAATGAATCCCTTATCCATTAACTCCTGTAGCTAATTCTGGAGCTCTCTTAACTCCACAAGTGCCATCCTGTATGAAGCCTTGGAAATAAGACCCGATCCCAACATCAAGTCAACCACAAACACCACTTCCCTATGCAGTGGCATTCCAAGCAATTCCTCTAGAAAAACATCCGGATATTCCCACACCACTGGCAAGTCCTAAATTTCGACCACAGGCGAAGTAGAAACTGTCACATAGGCCAAATAGCCCACGCTACCTCTTGCCAAATGATGATAGGCCTTGAGAGCAGAAATCACTTTTCTAGGTTCACCTAGTCTGGTGCCCTGTACCATACACCAGCCTTGGCCGAGACACTCTGCTAGAACTCTTCTCTTGGCACAATCTATCATGGCTGAATGCTGTGCCAGCCAATCCATTCTCAGGATAACATCATAATCCTGCATGTCCATCAAGATCAAACTGACTTGAAAATTCTTGTCCCCTAGCTGAATATCAATCGGTCTTAAATATCTCCACGCTAGACTGTGTTCTCCCAATGAAGTGACTACATCTAGGTGGAATGCCAACCTAGCTAGCCTAGTCCCTATCTCAGAAGCAAATGACTCGGAGACAAAAGAAAATGAACTCCTAGAGTCGAACAAGACTCAAGCCATCCGATCAGCCACAAGAAAAGATCCTATAATCAACACACCATAACCATAATCATAACAAGAAATAGAGTTAATTACACGTAGGATCTATTATCGCAGGACAGGACTTAACTAATACAGCCGCACTAGATCTCACCTTCTACCACATCTCCAGATGGACCAGCATCTAGGGCAGCAATGGAGAATACTCTCCCCTTAGTGGGCTGACTTGGCGCATCTCTTGCTGGCTTTGGCTAACTGGGACAGTCCTTCTGGTAATGCCCGAACTTCCCACAGTTGTAGCATACTACACTATCTAAATTCCTCTGCCTGTGCCAACACTGGGCCGTTACATGCCCCTTCTTTCCACAGACATGGCACGGTCCCACCTGTGGGCCGCTACTAGACCCTGCATGGATGAAACCCATACTCTCTTCTCCACCACATGATGGCCGTTGCTTCCGCTTCTTTCCAGAGCTGCCAAAACTCCCAGAACTTGGCGCTCCAGTCACTGACGGTCTAGAAACGGAGGGTCGAGAGACAGAAGGTCGAGAGATAGACTTTCTCCCATTTTCCTTCCTGGGATACTCCTCCTGGAACAGCCTACGATCATCCTCATAGTGGCTTGCATGCTCAACAGCATCCGCTAAGGTCTGGCATCTGAAGCCAATAACCTTGGATCTTAGCACAGGGCTCAGCCCTTCCACAAATCTGTTGGCTCTATTCATCTCAGAAATTACAGCCTGAGAGAACTACTCCAGTCGGAGGAAGGACGACTCATACTCTGCCACAGTCTGGCTCCCCTGCTTCAAGTTCCTGAATTCTCTGTCCAGCTTATCCCTCTCATGCACAGGGAAAAACTTCTCATAGAATACCTCTGGGAATTCTTCCCAAGAGATCATCAGTTGGTCCGCATTTGGAAATATGGTGCGATGCACTATCCTCCACCACTAATCTACAGCACCCTTGAGCTGGAATGCCATGATTCGGATCCACTTCTCTACTGGACACTCGATCCCCTCTAGAATCTTCTACACCTCCAGGAACCAAGCCTCACACTCCTCTAGTGTGTCGTGTCCATCAAAAGTCGGCGCACCAAGTTGGTAGAACTGGTTGATCCATGGGTCTTCCTTCGCCTCGTCTCGACCATTGTTGCCTAAAGACTGGGTGAAACCCCACATCATCTTGCCAAACTCTCGTCTCATACCCCTCCATGCACTACCCTCTCCCGTCTCGGAGTCGGGTACAAGAGCCTTGCAACGACTACGGCCTCGGCGAGACATCTTCTTGCCAGCACAACAAAACACAACAACCAAAAATTCAGGTGCACGACCCTCTATTTTGCAGTCCTAGGGAGCCACTAGACCAGACATCACCAAGTCGGTGCACTAGGTGTAACCTTAGCTCTGATACCACTCTGTAACACCCCGAACCCGACATGTTACCTAAATCATAGTATCATAAGCAAAATTACACTAATTACAATAAAATTAAATAACTGTAACTAAGGCTCACCTTCAGAAAACAATGTGCGCTAAAGCTCCGACTCCAGCATCGGGACTCGACTGCACTCAACTTGCACTTGAAAACCAAACAAGCAAGCGTGAGTGATATCTAAGTCACCCAGTACGGGCCCCAAACACAAAAAAACAGCGAAAAGCCAAAAACTCAATTTTTAATTTATAAAACTTAGTTTTCTTTAATGTTCCAGTTTAAAACATCCTTGTCCTTTCCTTCGAAATCATTTGGGAATCTGTTCCTAAGGTTGTACTCTTTTCAAAACACACTTTTCCCTTTTCTTTTAAAATTCCTAGAAATCATTTTCCAAAACCATGTTCTTTTCAAAACTCTTCTTTCTTCTTTATTGCTTGGGATTTCTTCCCAAGACGAAAACCACTTTCAAAACTCATATCTCTGACCATATCTAGCCTAAAATACAATGCCTCTCGGGCTCGAAACCAAAATCATAAAAACTGATAAGTAACTGGTTAAAACACAATTCTTGTTTTATTCAAGGATTTTAGGGCCATTCATAAGTCCAATCCCAGACAAACCACATTCCTTTTATTTCTCAAAATCCCATTCTTTTCTTATTCATTTCCACTTTTCTTTACTGATGTACCATGATCTGGGGTAATCAGGCACACAAGCAGTAACTGAGGGCATCATTTCCCCTACCTCCCTGCACTACTGCTATGAAATTCCCCGTGCAAGATGCCACTGCCCCAACCAACCGGCCTCAATTCCTTCCATATATGCACAGGGATACATCTTTGTCTGACGCCCCATAGGTAACTCGAACAACTAGGTTCAATAACCTAGGCTTGGCCTACATCATCGGTGACCCGAACAACTAGGTTAAATAACCTAGGCTCAGCCTACACCGTCACGATCTCGGTGACCAGAACAACTAGGCTCAACGACCCAGGCTCAGCCAACACCGTCTCAAGCTCGACAACCATAGTCGTATCTAGCAACTGCTTTCATTGGAGTCTCATACTCCCACCACGTTGTCGACACCAACCCTCATGGTTCCTTAACACATTATTAGTGTTTCATTTTCAAAACTCTTTAAGCTTTCCTTTTTAAAACCATTTCCATTTCCATTCTTTTTCATTGCAGGAATCTATTTCCAAGCAATACTTGACCCTCCACTAGGGTCCCAACTCAATTCATGAAAAACTATGTGTTTTAAAATCACAATTGGGTCTCATGCCCAAAACCACACATAATCAACCATTTTATTCATTTACAGGGTCTAAAACTCCAAAGCCATGCCAAAATCCACTCATTTGGGTTCCTTATTCCTCCATGCCATTTGCATGGGGAAAACATCATTAACACATGCTTTACATGCCTTTAAAACAATTTATCCGTCATTTTATATTCACATTTATATATATCAAGGCTAGGGCAAAATCGACAGACTGAATTTCAAGTTCGGTATACCGAAAATCACTAATTTGGTATATCGATTTCCTTCGGTATACTAAACCCCCTGTTTAGGTCGATCGAGGGAATTTAATCTACCGAAACCAGTGCCTTACACCAACTAACAAGGATTCAGTATGCCGAACTCAATTCGGCATGCCGAATCTCCCGTGTTCTGTACACGACCCTTGCCACAGACCATTCGTTCGTCGTAAGTGGGAGCCTCTGGCGGACCCCTCAAACAAGTATCATCAAATGTAAATAAAACATGGGGTGTAGACCCTTGAGTCTACTTCAAAACCCCTCAAGCCATTCATCAAACCATCAACAATACAATCCACACGAAAATTACAAAGGGATGAAGCTCAAAAACGGCTACTGTAGGCTTCATCCCAAAATCTTGCATATTCCTACAAATTTCAATCCTAATCACATGATATCTTGGTTTTCATGCATTTCAACTCATTCCCATCAATTCCACTATTTTTCTATGATTTTACATTCATTTTCATGCATTTAGCTCACTCGCTCAAAACCACAAAAGAAATGAGGAGGGATAAGGGTCACGTACCTAGCTCAGCCCTCTGATGACCCTCGGCCTCCAATGGACGCACCCAACACTCTGGCTTTCTCCTCTCTCCTAGCTCGCACGCCCCCCTTTCTCTCCTCCTCTTCTCTCTTCTCATTGTTTTTCTACCCCCTGGCCACTCTTACCTCCCTCCTCTTTATCTCCGCCTCCTCCCGCAAGGTGCCAGTCATCCATCCCATCGAAAGAGACGGGGAGGCACGAGCCGTTGTCGTTGGTGGCACGAGTGTGAGGGAGAAGAGGAAGAAGAAGACAGGGAATGGTGGAAGGGTGTGGCTCGTAAGGGAGATAAAGAAAAAGAGAGGCAAAAAAGAAGGAAAAAAAAAGGAAGAAAAGACAGGCACGCAAATTGAGATGACTGTGCATCCTCAAATTGGACTCCACATTGGTCCTAAATTACAAGCAGGTGCACAGAAAGCCAACCACAAGCTCACACATCCAAGAAACAACAAATTATCCATTAATAAACCATTTATAAAATATTACAATTCATTCCATGATTTACAATTAAAAAAGGACAATCAAGCCCAGATGTCACAGGTGGTGTGCTCGGAACGAAGGGAATGCATGGGGGAAGAGAAGGAAGCTTGGGTCGTGCATGGCAGAGGCCTCTGGCTTAAAAAAACACAATGAAGGAGTAGGTGGCCACATGCATGCCAACCTTCCCTCCAACTGCCAGCCTCGCCAACCACCGCACGAACCCAACCACCCACCACAACCACGAGGCCAACTACAAGCCTCAATCACCGGCCCACATCACGGGCCCAACACGAACCCACACCTGGGCCCACTTGCACAGTGCCAGCCACACACAGGGACAAGCAAATAGAAGCTGGCCCACGAGGCTTAAGCACAAAACCACACAACGAACCTACGAACGATAACACCCATCCAAGAATAAAATTCATTAAAATGTAAATAATTACAAAATGATTTTACGGGTGTTACAGAGATGTATTGGTTTGAGTTACATATTTGGAAAATAAGATTAAAATGTGCCAATTGAATATCGCATAACAAAAGAAATCTAAAAGTTTGAAGTATAATTTCTAGTACAATACCACATGTGTATTGATCAAGTAATTATGATTGGTCCACCTTCCTCACATTTTGGAGGTGTTGGGAACTTGAAGGCATACTCTTCTACTATGGATCTTCTAAGTATTTGCCATGTAATTTCAAATCAAAATTTCTTTATGTCGTCGTTATTGAAACTAATACTATTACTAAGGGCTACATTCTCAACTGCTTTCATCATATATACTCCACAGTCAACAGATGTTTGTTGTTAATGAGGGTAGTCTTTCACAATATTGTGATTCCAATTCTCCATATCTTCTATTAAACCCATTTTGGAGAAGTACAGTGAAAGCCAATCACTCTGCAAATGGACAAAGGAAATATGAGTTTAACAAAACATTTATATAATAACTTTGGCAGTACGCATACACAAGTTTAATGTAAAATGTTACTCTATTATAGTGTAATTGTTTAGTAGATATAGGAAGACATAAATTAATTTAAAAAGATATAGTGAGTTCATACTCATCTATGAATTTCAATGTCACATGGATGACTATGTAATGAATTGTAGTCTAATATTTTCTTCTCTTCCATATTCACTTCCATTAGCTGCCAATGGAAGTTCTCATGGATAGGAATCAATATCTTCCAGCAAGTCTGAAAATTATTCACCAAATTTGACAATATGCTGTCTATTTTCTTCAAATTGTCAACATTCTTGTTGTCTTGACTTGATACTAAGCCCTTAATGTATTGCTGCAATACAATGATCAATCAAAGAAAGTACATATAACTATTCATTACAATTGGTAATACTATTTCGTAAAATTTAATACAAGCATTGATCAAGAATGCAATTAACAGAAAGAATGTTTATCAGTAACAAAGGTTTAATTTAAATTGTCGATATTGTCTTTTTATTTGCTTGAAACTAAGCCATTTATGTATTGGTGTAAGGACTTTAAGTAAGAACTGTGTTGCAATATGTTCTTCTACTTTTAGTAATACTGTTTTATTAAATGTAATACAAAATCAATCAAAATTTCAAATAAGAGAAAGAATGTTTAACTAAAAGGATGTTTACTTCATTTGTCAACATTGTCCTTTTATTGGTTTGATACCAACCATTTAGGTATTTATGCAACTTACTAATAATGTGTTTAGTTACATTCATGCCAAATGTAAAATTTTTCTATAATATAAATGTTATTATTAACACAATCTTGTTCATACATATTGTAACCATGCCGTCGGGGGTGGCCACAAATAAATAATGTGCCAAAGTCGGCAAAGCTACGGCAAAAATGAAATAATGCAAAAATGCAGGAGTCGCCACCTAGTCTATTCAAATGGAAGACGAGGAAAACCATATAAAACATGAAAAAATCATGCAGAACAAATAAAAAAGGGTCTGCGCAAACCAGAAATGCGGGTAAGGATCCCCGTTACGTACGAGGAAGGTGTTAGGCACCCTCGTACGCCCGATAAATCGGTCTTCTATTGATTTCTCTTTTGCTTATGGAATGTTGGCTTCGCAGCCTTTTGTTGTACGCCCGAGGGTGATATGCCATGCCATGCAAATGCGTGTAGTGTCTAAAGTACGGGTGCATGATGTGTAGGGGTGTGTCCTAGTGCTCAGAAATATCGCTAGTATGCTGGGTCAAGAGTTGATGCAACGATATTGCATAATAAGATCAAAGATCTAACATCTTGAGCGATTTATCATCCTTGCTTACTATATGCCTAAATGCAATCTAAAATGCATGGAAAACATGCTAAAAACAAAAGTGTGCCTTCCTAATGCATCGAGGAAGAAAACCGAAGGAAAACCCAAAAGCAAATCAGTTCAAGAAAGCGAGCGAAGACATGTGAAAACCTACTGTGTGCTACTGAAAACAGGCCACTGCGCCTGTTTGGTGCGCCAGACTGGTGCGTCAGTCTGGTGTGCCAACTATGTGCGTCTAGGTGGGCCAGGAAAACATGCTGAGGGAAAAATAGAAAGCCACACAAAACCAAAACATTAGAGGATGCACTCTGGAAAAGTATGCAGTAGAATCATTCTGTAAAACTCAGGGGAAAAAAAACCATGTATTAAAAGTGCAAGAAATGCAAATGCAATGACCTTGAGCTCAAGGGCTGGTAGCCTAACACAAGGTCTCACCTATTTGAACTAGATGAAGAATGCATGATTCAGCCTAGCCACTGGATCCTGGGGCGATGCACATGGTTCTCCACAAAGGAGTAAGGTGCAATCGGCCTACCAGATTCAGCCTGGAACTGAATAATGAAATGAAGAAAACAAACGGAAAACAATCCAAATAAGACTGAAAAGCATGTAGGTGTCATCATGACACATCAGAGAATCAATCATAAAGAATCAAACTCAATATTTCAGATAAAGCCATGCAAACAAAGATGCTAAATTCAAGTGATCTGATCTCTGGCCAGTCTGGCGCGCCTGCTTTGTGCGCCTGATATATGCGCTGGTTGGGTGTGCCTGAGTGATGCGCCCCAGGGAGTCTGGATCAGACTTCAATCTGATCCAGAATCTGCCCCAACAGAGATAAAGGGTAATTCGTGTTAATGCAGATGGGTTCATGCCATTATTAACAACTGCAAACATGATGGGGATGCATACGATCGGAAATCATCATGTAAATCTTGCATTTAGAAGTAAAACAATTTGATGGGTTCATGTATGAAAGCATGCAGAATGCCAAAGCATAGACATGTTCTGGATGAATGCAATCAGAATGCATGTAAACAATGACCATAAGCATATATCTATGTGCAAAAACATAAGGGTGTGTGGCAAAGCTATGTGCAAAGAAATGATAAAAGAAGACAACTCATGCAAGCTTTATGCTAGAAACAAAAGCAAAGACTAGCATGGAGATTATTTTGCATAAAGAATAAGCATGTTTATCATAAAAAAAACTCATAAAACATGGAATAAAATAGTCTATACGTAAGATTTTAAGCATGCTTCATCATATCTCTGAAAATATAACTAAAAAGAAAGAAGAGGTAGAAGGCCTACCTCTCAAGATGTTTCCTCTCGAAATTTCAGAGATAAAGAGATCCTTGTTGCTTTGGAAGGACCAAGGGTGCTTTAGGATGTAAGGGAATGCTCCAGAAAACAAATATATGCTGATGGACAGATGGTATAGCTCGTGTAAGAAGCTAGCTCGAAGCAGAATTGCAAAATTCTGGGTTTCTAACTTCAACTCAGGATTTCTAACCTCTTCCTATGGCTACTTTGGGGGTCCTTATATAGGATTTTCTCATGGGTAACTTATGGGAATGGGGAGAGCCTCGCAGACGAAAAGCCTGGAAGATTCCATGGCATATTCGTTGCTAAAGGTAACAGCTATGGGAGGTGGAAAGCCAGCACCCTGCAGCCTGCGAAGTGGTGTGCACCAGGGATGTGCGCCGGCTATATGCGCCACTTATATGTGCCACCTATGTGTGCTAGGGAGGTGTGCTAAGTACATGTGCTAGCTAAGTGTGCTAGTGAGGTGTGCTAGCTAAGTGTGCTAGGTAGGTGCTCTCCCTTACTTGTCTGGTTTTCTAATTGGGCTGCAGGCTTGCGACAAGCTTGAGGTTGGTTCATGGATCAGTCACATCCAAAGCAACAACTGGAGCCTTATCAATGAGTTACCTCAAAATCGGGGTGTCTACAGATGCCCCTCCCTGAGCGAGGTCAAGGGACGAAGGGAACCAAGATCGATGCTCAGGGTTGACAAGATACCTCCATTTTGAGGTTACGGAAGGAGGGTGTTTGCTGTAGGCAATAAGTCACTTATCCAGCGGATGCACCGAAAGTCATGACCTGTTGCCAAATGCAGATGCAAATGCAAAATGTGTGCACCTACTCATCTAAATGCTGGGATGTAATGCTAATGCGAGATGCCAATGCAAGAGCCGATGCTGAAAGCCGATGCGAAACCAATACTGATGCTGAAATAACAAGGCAAAAGAGATAAAGAAAACACTAGTAGGAAAAATGATAAGTTGTCGGACTCATCAGCCGGATTATGAGGTTATCAACCCAAGAGACAGGATACGACAGGATAATCAAGCCTTGCCAACCCGGACGCCTGACAGCTTGACGGTTGTCAACCGAGTAGTTGGGGATACCAGCCCAAGAAAAAAGGGGGCATGACAAATAGATTATTTGTCAAGCAAAGCAGGGCCCAATCTGCATAGACCAAAGGCGAACAAAGAGATTTCACGCCTGCAAAAACTCAAAAGGGAAAAAACAAAAGAACCCTGACCGCCCGGTCAGAGGGTCCAACAACTAGATTCCGCGCCCGCGAAAATCCAGAAGAAAAGAAAAAGGAACCTTGACCGCTCGGTCAGAGGGTCAAGCAACTGGATTTCCTGCCCGGGGAAATCCAAGAAAAGGGCTGGGACCTTGACCATCCGGTCGAAAGGTCGAGCCACGGGATTTCCTACCTCAGGAAATCCGAGAAAGGGGCTGGGACCTTGACCATCAGGTCAAAAGGTCAAGCCACGGGATTTCCTACCCAAGGAAATCCAAGAGAAGGGCTAAGACCTTGACCATCCGGTCAAAAGGTCGAGCCATGGGATTTCCTGCCTAAGGAAATCCGAGAAAGCAAGGACTTTAACCGCCCAATTAAAGCCATGGAGCTGGATTTTGCGCCCGTGAAGATCCAAAGGAGCAAAGGACCTTGACCGCCTGGTCAAGAACAGCAAGCTGCATTCCGCGCCCATAGAAATCTAAAGGGGCAAAGGACCTTGACAGCCCGGTCAAAGTCAAGCAAGCAGGATTCCGCACCCACGGAAATCCAAAGGGACAAAGGACCTTGACCGCCCGGTCAAAGTCAATCAAGCTGGATTCCGCGCCCGCGGAAATCCAAAGGGGCAAACGACCTTGACCGCCCGGTCAAAGTCAAGCAAGCTGGATTCCGCGCCCATGGAAATCCAAAGGGGCAAAGGACCTTGACTGCCTGGTCAAAGTCAAGCAAGTTGGATTCCGCGCAGGGGCAAAGTACCTTGACCGCCCGGTCAAAGTCAAGCAAGCTGGATTCCACACCCACGAAAATCCAAAGGGGCAAACGACCTTGACTGCCCAGTCAAAGCCAAAGAAAAGGAAAAGGAAATGACCTCGACCGCCCGGTCGAAGGTCGACTCTGACCGCCCGGTCAGAAGCCAAAAGAAAAGGATCTCGCGCCCGCGAGAAAAAGGAAAAGAAGGAAATGACCCCGAACGCCAGGTTGAAGGTCTATTCTGACCGTCTGGTCAGAAGCCAAGGAAAGGATCTCACACTCGCAAGAATCCAAGCAAGGCAAAGGAAAGGACCTTGACTGCTCGGTCAAAGGTCAAACAAGAGGGTCTCGCTCCTACGAGGAAAAAGGGAAAGAAAGGGAAAGGACCTTGATCGCCCTGTCAAAGGTCAAACAAAAGGATTTCGCGCTCGCGAAAATCCAAGGAAAACAAGGAAAAAGGACCTTGACCGCCTTGTCAAAGGTCAAACAAGATGATTTCACGCCTACGAAAATCCCAGGAAAGCAAAGGAAAAGGACCTTGACCGCCCGGTCAAAGGTCAAGCAAGAGGATTTCACGCCCGCGAAAATCCAAGGAAAACAAGGGAAAAAGGACCTTGACCGCCCGGTCAAAGGTCAAACAAGAAGATTTTGCACTAGCGAAAACCCCAAGAAAGCGGAGGAAAAGGGAAAAGGACCTTAACCTCCCGGTCAAAGGTCAAACAAGAGGATTTCGCACACGCAAAAATCCAAGGAAAGAAAGGGAAAAGGACCTTGACCGCCCGGTCAAAGGTCCAACAAGAGGATTTCGCACTAGCGAGAACCCCAGGAAAGCAAGGGAAAAGGACCTTGACCACCCGGTCAAAGGTCAAACAAGAGGGTTTCGCACTCGCGAGAACCCCAGGAAAGCAAGGAAAAAGGACCTTGACCGCTCGGTCAAAGGTCAAACAAGAGGATTTCGCACTTGCAAAAATCCAAGGAAAGAAAGGGAAAAGGACCTTGACCACCTGGTCAAAGGTCAAACAAGTGGATTTTGCACCTGCGAAAATCCATGGAAAGCAAAGGAAAAGGACCTTGACTGCCCGGTCAAAGGTCAAACAAGAGGATTTCGCACTCACGAAAACCCCAGGAAAGTAAGGGAAAAGGACCTTGACTGCCTGGTCAAAGGCCAAACAAGAGGATTTCGCACTCACGAAAATCCCAGGAAAGCAAGGGAAAATGACCTTGACCGCCCGGTCAAAGGTCAAAGAAGAGGATTTCGCACTCACGAAAACCTCAAGAAAGCAAGGGAAAAAAACCTTGACCACCCGGTCAAAGGTCAAACAAGAGGATTTCGCACTCGCGAAAACCCCAGGAAAGCAAGGGAAAAGGACCTTAACCGCCCGGTCAAAGGTCAAACAAGAGGATTTCGCACTCGCAAAAACCTCAGGAAAGCAAGGGAAAAGGACCTTGACCGCCCGGTCAAAGGTCAAAGAAGAGGATTTCGCACTCGCGAAAACCCCAGGAAAGAAAGGGATAGAAGGATCTCGTCCGCCCGGAGCAAGAACCTGGAAAAACAAAAGCGATAATCCATGGATTGTCCCCTAGGATGGAAATTGATTCGGATGCAATCTGCAGGGTAGAACTGCAATATGCTCGCTGCTGGCTCTATGATATGGAACTTGGTGTTCTTGCTGAAATGCAAGTGCAATATCCTCCTTGCTGGAGTGCTGGCTTTGCTGCAGGTTTCGCAAAAAGTTGGGGCATATCCACAATTGGGCATATCAGACTACTGTATAGCTGTTGTGATATGACAAACGTTTGATTGTTGTAAAGCTGCTTTGATATTTGATATTCTGTTAGGTTCTTGCACGTTGCTGCTCAAATATTACTCCTCACCCCTTTCGTGGCTTATTCTGCACACTTCTCGGTGAAAAGGGCTTTTCGCAAGTTACCCATCTGGTGGATTCTTAAAGACTTGTGCATATGCTTTTCTTGGCATTCTTGAAGACTGCAAAGTGCGGAGGACAACAGTGCAAAGCAGCCACTCTGTGCTTTAGACTTTTGAAAAAAAATAAGATATATGCACTACTCGCATGTGATCGGTGCACTGATTGCTAAGGACGGCGAGCTTGCGAGCTTGGGGCATGTCCTCTTCATTGTTGAATATTGCCATGGTTGAAATGAAATGGCACTTGTTATGTGTTGCAGCTGGATTCTGGAAACCCATTTTCCATGTCTTTTTTGCTTCAGGCAGACAGAGCTTGCGTGGAAGAAGTCTGACGGGCCTGCAGGCTATTACTATGTATGCCACTAGCCGGTTTCATGTGTTGTAACGGCTATACTCCTGTGTTGCATCAACTGACAAGCTTATCCCAAAGTGCTTGTCAGAAGTCTCATCTGCATGCTCCCAAAAGTAGTACTGTCCCTTTGATCTTCGTGACTTAGAAAGGCAGCTAACATGCCCCTAGTCAAAGACCTACATCCAACCAAAGAGCAGTTAACATGCCCCTAGTTGAGCTCCCTTATTTGCCAACATTCCAACACAAATGGCAGCTGGCATTCCCCTGGTTGGAATGCGGGCAAACGCCTTGCAAAGCGATGCAAGATGCAAAAGTGGTGAACTCACCAATGCTAAATGCCAAATGATTTATGCAAGATTAAAAGATGGAAGCAAGATTTATGCATTGTATATAGAAGATATGCCCTCAGCGTCGAGGAAGCCCTCATTGCCTGCTACAAGGAATTAGATTGTGTCCTCGACTCACTTGGTGCTACCTGGATTCCTGG
>JAMKQA010021769.1:0-15485 GCA_024699735.1 Posidonia australis
AACCAAACTCACGAACTAATAAGGTAAAGATGAAGATGGTGAATCTGAGGAAGGATACTAGACTCGAAAATACCAAGGGAAAGCAAAAGAAATGGATAAGGAAAACGGAGTCGCCGTCTAATCTTTTAAAAACTGGAAAGATGAGGAAAACCGGATGTATAAAAATGCAAGGAAGAGGATGCAAATGAATGTGTATGCTCCGTACTTAATGGATGCAACACCTTGGTCATAGCCAGCAAAAGAAAGGGTAAGGACTCCTATTGCGCATAGGGAAGGTATTAGGCACCCCCCATATGGCCAACGAGTCGGTCTTTCTAGGCTAATCGCTCGCTTGTGTGTCACCAAATGAGTATGCATGCTTGCTGAGTCCATGGATGAATGCCACATGCCATGCCGATGTTGATGAGATGAATGGGCGAAAAACCATGCAAACTAATGTTCAACAACATTACTCAAGCTCTAGACCAAGGCACCAAGCGATTGGTCAAACGAACACCGACTAGGAAGCATCATCGCCCTATGGATGAATGCTGAAGTCGAAAAACACTATGGAAAACTGATGCAATGCGGGAAATAGAATAAAAGAAGCATGCATAAATCGAGACATGAAAACAAATGAGAGTGGATGTTGGAAAATATGAGAAAGCCATGCAATGCAAGTAGAAACATATGGACTACAATCACATAGAGGGAAACATGCATAGCAACTGATGGCAAAACAAATCTAAGAGTGCAAGGGAGCTTAGTCAACTACTTCCTTTGTATTGGTCAAACCACACCACCAATACGCGTCGCTTTTACACATCATCAAGATATGCTTGGAGTTTTACAGAACAGCTGACTTGTCCTTGCCCCAAATGCAAATGCATGGATGAATGATGAATGCCAAATGTAGGGGAAGCAAGAAAAGAGTATGGGGATCATACATGTGCGCTTGGCTGGTGGTGAGGTTGTCAGGAGTGCTCCTCCCACTTACCTCGTTAGAGAAGGGATTCGGCCAATGAGCTTCTCTAGGAACTTCATTTAGAGGCTTTGGTAGGGCAATTCGTTGAGTCTGGAGATCTTAGGGAGCACGAATGGATGCAAGGATGCTAGATGGATGCACGAGCGATGCCAGCCTTTCTCCATCCACAGCGCACCTTGCCAACGTCCAGCCAATCATCTAAGTGGCAGGGAGCCTTGAGTGAACAACTGGGAAGGCTTGGTGAAGAGAGGGGAAGGTGACGTAGTGCCAGGATGGGTGTGAGGGTGCTCACAGGCCATCGACCGTCTTGGAGCACATCAATCCAATCACTGGCGGTGAGTAAGTGCGGCATGGATGCACGGATGGGTGCATGACAAGCAAACATAGATAATTCACATAGAGAATGCTAAAAATGTGATGCAAATGCAGACAAAGGAAAGGAGATAAGCCATAGGTGGAGTGGCCTACCTACAGTGCATGTCTTCCCCAGCAACGGCGACGGTGTCTTCCCCCGTGGATGGCGCATGGCAATGTCGGAGGTGGCCAGTGAGTTGTTGCTAGAGGTCGTGTGAGGGTCGAGGAGTGACAAGGCATAGTTTCTCAGTTGTTCCGTGGCTTGGATAGCTTGATGAGATGAAGGGTGCTCGGTTAAGGCTCGACGGCTGGCAACGTCATTGCTCAGTCAGAGATGGAAATGTGGCTCAACTCAGGGGTTGAAGGTGATAGGGTTGGCCTGAGGAGGGCTAATGGTTGTAAAGGAGGCTGTTTTGCTTGGCTCAAGGACCACAGGATGGTGTAGCATGTGGGGATGGCTGGAGGTGATACATTTACGATCGGAATCAAAGTGTTGAGATAGTCGACGTTGGTAGGGATTGCTCAAGGACGTCTTGTAGTGGTGGCTGGGTATCTAGGAGCCTCAGAAGACCAAGAGAGGATGTAGTGAATGTAATGTGTGGTAGGTGCTATGAACATGTCGATGGATGATCGGAGAGATGAGTTTGTCGACTAGAGAGGGTGGATTGGTGGCCAGAGTTGTCTATGGTGGTGTAACATCCACTCTTACATGGCTAGTGGAAGCCATAATAACGGTTCCATGAAGGCATGAACATTACAAATAGATAAAAGAGAACAACAAGGTTACGACAAAATATCTATATTATTGCTGAACTCGGTTCATTACAAAGTTATTACATGATAATAAAGATGAAGGTACTAAACTACAATATCCTGGGTCCCATGTGTATGTGGTTGAGCTAAGCTATGCTAAGCAAGACCCTAGGAATGCTTCTAATTACCTGCATTAAACAACAACACGGAATGAGTTTAAGAAAAACTCAATATGCATGTGGGTCCTAGTCTAACACAAACTTAAGGTACAATGGTCAAATGTCTATGTTTTCACTTTCATTTTCTTTCAATCCTTTAGTGGATCCCTTAAACCACCCACCCCTAGCATAATGCGGTCTTCCAGTTGGTATACAACCCATCCTCATTCCCATTATTACACATTCTATTTCACACTTTGTTTATTAATGAGGATCTCGTATACCAACCTGTGTCAGTCAATAGACATCAGATCTGAGTCTTGTGGTCTTATTGTTGCCACTAGATCCACATAGGATCCAACACTAAACCTCGTCAGGTTTGTGCCTCCCCCTTAAGGGTCATTACTCCAAAGGGTATATGCCAAGACTCTGTTCTCTCTCTTTCATATTCCTATCTGAGAGACTTGTACATTTTATCATTTGGATTAATCTTTAATTTCTTAAAAAGGGAAGGACTAGAGTGCAAAATTTCCTTAAAATGTACAGGGTGACTTATGAAATTTTCTTAAGTATTAAATTATAACATTAAAATCCTAGCTACATTGAATAAATAATTAATTTAGAATCAATACGACTCTATCTAGGATCTAAATGCAATGAGAAGAAAATAAATATGACAATTTAAAGTAAAGACTTCCTTGTATTATGCAATACTTAAACAAAACTGCAAAATTTCCAATATTTAAGCAGAGACTAGAGTTTCTTGATCTCCCTCCATGAAATCCAAACACTATCCAATATATATATATGGAAAATCTAAAAATCATGGGTTTATAGGGGTTTAAATGAAATTTTACCATTACCTAACCTCAAACATGCAACATGTGGATCTAACTGTAAAATCTCAAAACTTAATTCATAAATCACAAATTTCCCTCATTTTTTAATCTTTAGTTTTCAATCCACATGATTTTACATAACTCAAGAGCTTATATGCAATCTGAGGAAACTTACTAAGATAAATGAATTCCCTAGTACTTCCTTATAAGATTTAAAATTCTAGTTTATACTGTCATTATCAAAGAATCGTGGATGTTTCTTTAAAACAATAGCATTGTAAACTTGAAATCCAACTTTATTGTAATAAACTAATACCTTAGGGAAGAAGTTGCAAAATGACCAAAGTTACTCCACTTACATACAACAACACTATTAATTTATTTGTCTATCATTTATTTTATCCCCAAAACATGAGTATTATCAGTATTAAGAAGTTTTATGGTTGTTTCAGGAAAAAAAACATCATGATATCAGCTTCTCTTATAATTATCTAATAACTTAAGGAGGTAAACACAAATAACCACAACATCCCCATGTCAGAAACACTGTTCCTTTATTTCTTTGTCTTTACCATCTATCAAAACCACAAACATTATTCACCTTCTTCCTCCTCCATCTGCACAAATGAAACCCAACAACCCAACAATAAAACCCATCCAAAAACCTACATTCACACACACACACACACACACATACATACCTTCTCCGAAGCTTCCTTCTTCTCGCCGGTGACTCCTCCGACGGCGCATGATGAGGATGATCATCTCCTCCTCTTCTTCTCCCACTGATTCTCTTCTCTCTTCCTCCCTCAACTCTTGCCCACCACCTGGGATCAAGCCTCCTATTTATAGGCTTCATGGTACCCTTCTGGAAGGACACTTCCTCCCCAATCGCCCATGCCGACTCCTCGGCTCCCGTTGCTGGTCCAGCTTCTGCCCCGTCTCAACCAATGCTCCTCTTCATGGCCGCTGCATCCGAGGCCAACCCTTACAGGTCATCTGGGTTGTGTTGGTGGGAATGCTCAAAGCCAAGGGTGTCCAAAGAAAGCTACGTGAGCTTAGGGGAGGCTTAAATAGAGGGAACAAGGAAGGAAAGTCGTTGGATTCAAATGGTTGTTAAAGATAGGTGGTTAAGATTAAATCAAGGGGATGTGACTGGGTATTGAATAAAAAGGAGGGGTATGATGGTCTAGAAGACTCAGGGATCACACTCAAGTTTGTGCCATCCAATGAGAGGAGGCAAATTGGTGGTCCACCAAGTGAAAGGACCAAATCACGCCCTAGTCAATCAAGCACTAACCCGGGGGAGGTGGCCACCTGCCCACGCCTCCTTTACGTGCCCCATATACACGCCACTAATATGCACCTAGGCCAAATCAGGGCTTGTGGTGGCCACCTACTCCTTGATTGTTGGGCCATCAAATAGGCTTGGACTTTATGTCTTGAGGTAAGTTAATGATGTTAGGCTGGATTAGAGGTTTTAGGGTTAATTTGGTGGTATTTAAGCTAGTTTTGGATTGCAAAATGGGCTCTGATGTAGGGAAATTACCTCATTGCCATCGATGCGCTCTTCCGAAGAAATCCACTAGTGAGTGTCTGCCAAAGTGGAGTTTCTATAGATGCCCCTCCATGAGCGAGGTCAAGGGATGAATGAAACGAAGACCGGTGTTTAGGGTTGACGAAGACACCCCGCTTGGAGCCACGGGAAGTGGAGTTTGCTGTTGGTGTAAGCCACTTATTCGGTGAATGTATTGAAAGTCATGACTCGTTGCCAAATTGTAGATGTAGATGCAAAAAGTGATGTTGAAAATGCGAGTATGAAAACAATGGCAAGAACATCGCTGCTGAGATGCGAAAACAAATGCAAACGTGATGCTAAAAACATGAGTGTGAAAACAATGACGAGAAACGTAGATACTGATGCCAGTGAAGCATGCTAATGCTAAAACATTGCTGGAATGCAAGCACGTGTACTAAGTTGTACTTGGGATATGCGCAACTCTTCATAATGCTAATGCAAATGTGTGTAATGCTAATGCAATGATGCGAATGCCAATGTGTTAAGGATTCGTTGAGGTCATGCAGTCCTACGCAATGTTGATGTAGATTATGCTACGATGAACTGATGCGTGATGAGGCATGATGCATGTGACGAATGCGTGTGATGCTTGTGAATGAATGCTAATGAATGATGCATACAAGATGATAAGTTGACATCCAGTCAACTCTCAAGTGGCATGAGCGGCTGTCACACCTGTCAAAGATGTGCCAGACAAGATTAATGATGCTTATCAACCATCAAGGGACCATGACAAGTTGACAGACTCATCATTGAATAGTTTGAGTTATCAACCCGAAGAGAGAGGGCATGGCAAGATATCAGACTTGTTGACTAGGGGGGACAAATGACGAATGTCGCTCAGACAGATGATAGTGTCATTCAGATAGTTTGGGATATCAACCCAAAGAAAGACAAGGGCATCAGCAGACCCGTGAGTCTCTCACCGAGCTAAACAAAAGAGAAAGACATTAGCAGACTTAGAAGTCTAACACCAAAGAAAGAAGGGTTGATAATGGTGGACAAAGAAGTCTCATGCCAAGGAGAGATATCGACGGACTCTTGAGTCTCATGCCAAAGATGGAGAGATATCAGCGAACTCTGGAGTCTCACGCCAAAGAAGGAGAGATATCAACAGACTTTGGAGTCTCACGCCAAAGAATGAGAGATATCGACGGATTCTGGAGTCACAACAAGGAAAGAGTGATATCGACAAACTCAGAAGCCACATTGAGAAAAAAGTGATATCGACGGACTCAGAAGCCACACTGAGGAAAAAGTGATATTAGCAGACTCAGAAGTCACACCGAGGAAAGAGTGATATCGGCGGACTCAGAAGTCACACTGAGGAAAGAGTAATATCGATGGACTCAGAAGCTACATCAAGGAAAGAGTGATATCGATGGACTCAGAAGCTGCACCATGGAAAGAGTGATATCAACGGACTCAGAAGCCACACCGAGGAAAGGGTGATATAGGCGGACTCTAAAGACACACCGAGAAAGGAGCAATATCGACAAACTCAGAAGCCACACTAAGGAAAGATTGATATCAGTGAACTCAAAAGTCACACTGAGGAAAGAGTGATATCGGTAGACTCAGAAGCCACACCGAGGAAAGAGTGATATTGACGGACTCATAAGCCACACCAACGAAAGAGTGATATTGATAGACTTATAAGCCACACTGAGGAAAAAGTGATATCGACAGACTCAGAAGCCACAACAAGGAAAGAGCGATATCGGTGGACTTAGAAGTTACATCGAGGAAAGAGTGCTGAGCAACCACCAAAACCAAATATCTGGTGCCTAGAAAGGATAGACGCGATGATACTAGAGGATAACTGACATATGCTTGGTGTCAGAGGGAGCGATACCACAGAGCAACTGACATACTCCTAGTATCGAGAGGAGCGATACCACAAAGCAACTGGCATGCCCCTTGTACTGAAAGGAGTGATATCATAGAGCACTTGACATGCCCCTAGTATCGAGTTACTGAAGATGTTGGTGGAAGATAGGGATGAAGGAATGCTAGGGCCTAAATGGCTGGTACAGCCAAAAGAGTTTGTTAGGGAGATCTTGTTGGAGAGTGCAGCTTAGACCGCAACTGTTGTGATCTGATGCTGTTTATAGGATGCTGGATGTTTGATGCTAAAGTGGAGATCAACACTCTGTTATAAAGGATGCAGCTTGCTGTAATTGTGGGTCGTAGTTGAGGTTCTTTAAGCACTATAGTCATAGTCATTATCACTTCTTTCAAGAATATGCACTTGACTACCTTGTTGGAAGTGTGATTCTACTAAGGACTCTTTGAATGGTCTCCTTTCCCCACAGAGCAGCTAAGATGTCCCTGGTTGAAGAATCAAATTCAGATGTTCTGTTAGGTATGTAGTAGGTCTATGCCTTGCGAAGTGCCTGATGTGCGAGTCCTGACAAAGAGCAACTGGCATGCCCCTGGTGGACAAAATTAGGTTCTAGATGCCGCTGTAGCAGATCGTATGAGCTCAATTGTCATGCCCCTTGCACCAAATGGTAGTTGACACAGGTGTAGACACCTTGCTTTCCGACCAATGTTAGCAAGTGGACCCAACAGAGAGTGCAACTAGATTAAGAACTTGGTCCTACCCCAATTTCCAAACCTAGCCTATAAACCTAAACCAACCGAGAACCTCCAAGCTACCCTAAACCAAACCCTATTCACTTAACCCAACTCCAGAAGCCCAGCCCGTCTACTTTGGCCTAATGGGATGCACAGCCCAAGAGTGCTGCCCAAGTCCGCATCAAGGCGACCTCGTATGAGCGACGCTGCGCACGCAACACCAACTTGTCCCTCGGCATGCCTGACATTCCATGGCCTTCCCATGCCCTATCACCAACCACCACGCCCTGTGTCGCTCTCGCCGTCATGCAAGCCGTGCAATCGTTGGCAAGCCACCTGCACCCTCCTGCCAACACGCCATCTCACTCCACCTACCACGCAATGAACGACCACCAAAACCTTGAGCCTTCCCCCCGTGAGGAACACACCCTATAGTCATGAGCAAGAGAGCCAAGAACCCAGACCTTGTGCGAGACACAGAGAAAGCCAAGACCAGAGACTAGTGTGAAAGCCTGAACCCATCTCCTTAACCGCTGGTGGCCTTCCTTCCCTTGGCATCCATAGAGCATTCCATCCACCCTCGAGTGCCCTCAAGCCATCCCCAGCTTGTCTCTAACTACAACAACCATCGCCTGAGTTCCTCATCGGAATTCCAACCGCCGACCGACCAGAGGACATTCCAGCCATCATAGGTATTCTTTACACCCCATTCCTTTAGAGGGTAGTTTGAAGGTGTTGGTTTGGCTATCCTATAGTGTTTCCTCGATATTTTCCTTATTGTTTCATTACATCGCCCCTCACCCATTGACGGATGGCGAGTGCCAGCGTGAGGCCATCTTGACCACTGAGCGCTCGGCCCAGGCATCCAGACGGCACCCCATCCTTCTCCCTTCACTTCCTATCATGGCTGAGCTGTGCCCTAGGGCAGGGTTCTCTCATTGAGGCCTGCTGGAGAATGGCCGATGGTGAAGTCAACGACAGGGATGAGGAGAAGACTCTGGTGTTTTCTTAGTGCTTTTTCAGCATTTACATCATGCCATGCCATCCCCTTAGATCCCTGAATGCCCATTTTGCTTTGGTAATGCATGCATTGCTTGTGGGAAGGCGATCATCTCATCAGGTTTGGGCTCTATTCCAGTCGCACTTCTCGACAGCGCACCCAACATGCGCGTACGCATCAAGGGCATTATGGCACCTGGTCTGCACCAGCCTTGATCACATGCCCTTCCATTTAAGTTTTCCTTGCATGTTTAGCTCCTTGGTTTGTGTATTGGTTTCTCCGTCTGCTTATGCTTTGTGTTTTCGTTTTAACACTCTTCATAAGTGATTTACTCTCCCCTCTTTAGATCTCCTATGCCCCTTTTCCATCCATGTTGACTACCTTTCTTTAATGGTCATACTACAACCCTGGGGGGTGTGTTAGGGATTGGCCGTGATAGCTAGTTGCTTGGACGTGTCTTGGGGTACGTTCTAGGAGCGCATATGGGAGGCACGTCTATGATGCGCGGTTGCTCCAGGGATCCACTCTGGCACAACTTAGCCTCTAACCCCGTCGCATTTTCATCCCCTGCACCATTTTATGTCTTCTAGTTTGATTGCACTTTTGATTTGCTATGTTGCATCTCTTGTTTACCCCACCTTATTTATGTATCATTCATATATTAGCCACACATTAATCGACGTCTAGGTGCCCACATAGCCATGCATGTGAGCGATATGTCCGAGAAAGATCGACTCATCGGACGTGCGGGGATGCCTAATACCTTCCTTGCACGTAATAGGAGTCCTTACCCTTTCTTTGGTCCACATTGACCCATATGTTGCGTCCATTTAGCACGAAGTCATTTTCATTTTGCATTCCGTTTTGTGTTTCAATTTTTGATAGGGTTTTCCTCGTCTTTTCGTTTTTAATAGGCTAGGTAGCAACTCCATGTTTTATCTTTATTTTTTCTTTGCTCCTTTCATGTGTTTTCAAGTCGTTTTTCCTCGTCCTTGGATTCATCAGATCACATCATAGCGCGGTTGTCTCCTTGCCGGCTTTGTCACAACAAGGCAGTAGCAAAGGTCAGATTGCATGATAGCAAGAAAAAATAGATGCCCCTGGTATCAAATCGAACAACTAAATGGTGTAGGGGTCAGTTTGCGACTGCAAGGCACTCTAGGGCACCAGAAGATGAAACTGATGCTGAGTGAGATAGCAGATAATGCTTGCTTGATAAAGGATGTGCCTTGATCTGCTGCTTGTTTGGCTGTTATATTCTGACTATTCTGTTCTTCGCTATGCAATCACCAAGCATTCCTCAGCTAGTGCCAGTGAACGTAGCTGACTATGGAAAGATTGTAGTCAATGTTGTTGATTCTGCAAGTTTGTGTAGTCTGTGCACTATTCAATTGTGACACTTGGGCCTAATTATCCATTTTAATTGTAAACCATGTAATTAATTGTTATATTGTATAAATGGTTTATTAATGGATAATCTGTTGTTTCTTGTGAGTGTGAGGGTCGATTGCCTTTCTGTGCACCTATTTGTGTTATGAGACTAATGTGGAGTCCGATTTGAGGATGCACAGATGTCTCCGTTTGCGTGCCCATCCTTTTCTCTTTTCTTCATTTCTTTTTTCTCCCTTTTCCCTCATGAGCCTTTGTCTCCATCCCTATCTTCTTCTTCTTCCTTGACCCGTGCCACCACAAGACAGCAGCTCGTGTCTTCCCGTCCCCTATGACGCGATGGGAGGCTAGCGTGACACGGGAGGAGGAGGAGAAAATAGGAAGAGGAATGGAGGGAGGGCAGCTACGAAAGAGAAAGAAGGAGAGGAGGAACGGTGTGCGAGCCAGAGGGAGAGAAGAAGTGCTGAGCCATGTGTGCCACCGCCGTGAGTCGTCGGGGTTGCGCTGGAGTGCAAGGAGGTCGCCGGAGTGCCACCTAAAGGTACGTGACCCCCCCTTTCTCCTTCATTTGGCGTTGTGGTTCGAAATGTTAAATGCATGAAAAATGAGAATAAATGTATGTAAAATCATAGAAAAATAGTAGAATGGATGAGAATGTGATGGATAGCATGAATATGTAGATATCATGCAGTTAGGATGAAAATTAGTGGATTTATGCGAGTTTTAGAGATGCATGCTACAGTGTTTCAAAACAAGCTCCATGCCTTTATGAATTTTGTATGGCTTGCATAATGAATGGATGCGTGAATGGTTTGAGGGGTTTTGAAGTAGACTCAAGCGTCTACACCTCATGATTTATCCATGTTTTATGATGCATGTTTGAGGGGTCCGCTGGAGGCTCCCATTTCCGGTGAATGTTGGGTTCGTAAACAGGGGAGGTGTTCTAGACATGGGCAATTCGGCATGTCGAATTGGGTTCGACATACCAAAATCCGGTCAGATTAAGCCAGAATACTTGGTTTCAGTAGACCGAAATCACTCGATCGACCGAAATAGAGAGTTTTGGTATACTGAAAATGATACCGAACTAGGGATTTTTGGTATACAGAACCTGATTTTCGGTTTGCCGATTTTACCCTAGCCCTAATATATGATTGTAAATAGAAAAGTGGAGATTTAATGGTTTTAAATAGATAATGAGCATGTGTTTAGGGTGTCTTTCCCATGTAAATGTCATGAAGGGATATGGAACCCAAATAAGTAAATTTGGGAATGGTTTTGGGTTTGAAACCCTAAGAATGAATAAAAGTGATTAATGTGTGGTTTTATGTAATTTTGGGTATGAGACGCAATTTATGATTTTAAAGTGTGTTTTTCATGAATTGAGTTGAGACCCCAACAGTGGGTCATGTATTGCATGGATAGATTCCTACAACGAAAAGAATGAAATGGAAATGGTTTGAAAGGAAAATTTATGAGTTTTGAAAATGAACACTAATAATGTGTTGTGGAATCGCATGGGTTGGTGTCGACAAATTGAGAAGATATCAATTGTCAGATACGACCGTGATTGCCAAGCTTGAGACGGTGTAGGATGGACCTAGGAATATGTGACCTAGGTGTCCGGGTCATTGACAGTGTAGGCAGAGCCTAGGTATGTGAACCTGGGTGTTCGAGTCACCGATAGGACGTTAGATAAAGACGTATCCTTGTGCTTTCAAAATGAAATTTAGGTCGATTGGCCAAGGCAGTGTCATCCCGCACGGGGAGTTTCACCGCGGCAGTACAGGGAGGTAGAGGAAATAGTGTCCTCACCTACTGCTTGTGTGCCTAGTTACCCTTGATCAAGGTAACACTAATAAGAAGAGTGGAAATGAATAAGAAAAGTGTGTGGTTTTGTGAAAATGAAAGAAATGTGGTTTGGCTAGGATTGGACTTGTGAATGGTCCTAAAATCTTAGAATTAAATAAGAATTGTATTTTAACGAGTTACCAGCCATAGTTTGTGATTTTGGTTTTGAGCCTTATGAGGCATTGTATTTTAGGCTGAACCAGGTCGAGAATGTGGTTTTCTCGAGATATGAGAATGTTTTAAAAAAAAATGTATAAAGGAAAGAGATATGAGTTTTGAAAATGGTTTTTGTTTTGGAAAAAAATCCCAAGCATTGGAAAGAAATATGAGTTTTGAAGAAAAGCGTGGTTTGGAAATTGATTTCTGAACATTTTGAAAGAAAAGAGACTGTGGCTCTGGGAATGGATTCCCATGTGATTCTAAAGGGAAGGAAATGATGTTTTAAAATGGATTTTCAAAAGAAAACCAAGTTTTATAAATTAAAAGCTATGTTTTTAGTAATTTTGCCGGATTTAGTTGTATGTGTGTTTGGGG
Organism: Posidonia australis; assembly: GCA_024699735.1. NCBI lineage: Eukaryota > Viridiplantae > Streptophyta > Magnoliopsida > Alismatales > Posidoniaceae > Posidonia > Posidonia australis. The sequence continues at coordinate 12,002 of JAMKQA010021769.1, forward strand.
CACGTACTGGGTGACTTAAATGTCACTCACGCGTGCTTTCGTTGGTTTTCGGGTTCAAGTCAAGTGCAGTCGAGTTCCGGTGCTGGAGTAGGAATCTCTAGCTGCACATCAATTCCTGGAGGTGAGCCGTAGTTACAATTATTTAATTATTGCTGTAATTAGTTTAATTTTGCTTATGATACTGTGATCTTGGTAACGTGCCCGGGATAGTGGCGTTACACTAGTGCACCTGTTATATGTACGCTCTAACTAGAAATCAACTGGAATGCCCCTAGTTGGAGACGCTTGAAGAAGTCCTATAATGTGATGCAGCATGCAAGCAGAAAAGCTATAGCTAGCAAGGCAATGATGATGATGGATTTTATTGTTGTGTGGAGGTATGTTGATGGATGATTAGTGTTGTTGGAGCTAGTATAATGCTTTACTGATTGGATGTTGATTTTGTTGTTCTTTTTATTCTGTTTGTTTATTTGCCTACCCATAGTTAGATTGGGAAGCTTCATGTCTGTTGGAGGATGAGGACGCCTTCAACTCAATTGACCCTATCGAGATTCACAAGCTATGGGTAGTTCTCGTGGGACGAGTGGTGGCGATCAAGTAGGGTGGTGATGGACTAGGCTCCATGTCAAACTCTTTTGGGGTCCTGCACCTGTTTTTTTTTTAATTCATTAATATTTCTTTTTGCTCCCTTAAAGACACACGACTTCGCTCTTTCCTGAGCTTAGAGGTAATAGGTGCCTGGTCTAGGTTGGAGGCTTTTACTACAAGAAGGGGGTTAGTTCTTTGAAAGTGTGGACTTTCCAGGTACATGCACCAACTCTTCTCAAAAATACGGTAGGGGTAGAGCTATGCTGCATGCCTCTTGCTCTTGGACTAACTTCTATATTCGTCTTCTGTCTTCTGTCTTCTGTCTTCTATGTTCTTTTATGCCCATACGGAAGTATGTTTCTTTTTAGGTCTACTCGCTCAGTCACCCTAGCATTTTATCGCACTCTTGGAGGTACAGGACCATGATGGAATTTGGACACTTCATCCAATTCTGATCAATGGTGGCTTCCTCACTTACCTAGTCATCTGAGTAGTGCTAACTGAGAATGGGCAGTCCGATCCGATACAGGCAAACTTTTCAATTTTCGTCATCAGGCAGATGATGGAATTGTAAGATATTTTGGTATTTTTTTAGATTCTCCATTTTCTTGGGTTTTGGCTTTTCTGATTTTTTGTTGTTTTCGTTTTTCTACTATTTGATGCATGATGATGATGCAAATGTAGAAACCACAAAAAAAAAAGGGAAAAGGATACGGTGATGATCCCCGCTGTTTGCAGTTCTACTGTTGCTAACTATGCTTGGGGAATCACTGTTATTTTGGCTTCACAGCTACAACTGCTGGGAAAGCAGGAATTGTCATGGCTGATGATAACTGCGTTTGCTGTTGAGGTCCAAGGTCTCCGCACAGGCAATGTCAAACTGGTGTGCAACAAGCTGACAAACATTGGGCTAGGCCCTCCACGAAGGAATAGGAATGGCGCACACGAGTGTCGCCGAACAAAACTGAGAAGCGATGGGAGAAGTGTAGACACCCCAATTTTGCAAGTATGCAGGATGGAGTTGTGGTAGCTGGGCTTTTGATCACAAATGAACTCAAACTCCGGTTTAGTCCCAAGGCCAAAGAACGCCAAACCCAACAGCAAATGATCTAAGCTGTAATCCGGGGCCATGTAGGCGCACCTATCAGGCGCACTAGACAGGCACACCTATCTAGCGCACTAGATAGGCCCACCTCTCCGGCGCACTTACTAGCACACCAGACAGGCGCACCTGTCTGGCGCACCAGACAGCCGAACTAGACGTATGCACCTGGCCGGTTCCCTTATCACGACCGTCGATCGCTGTCAGTGCTTGGGCAGGCAGCTGGGTGCGCGGGGGATAGCAAGGTTGTTACAAGTGGTTAGTCTATTAGGAGGCTTCTTAGTTTGTTACAAAGTTGGTTAGTTGTTAGGATTTTGTTGAGTTTTTTACAGGTTGTTACAGCTGCCGGAGCTTCACCTATAAAAGGAGCAGTAGTGTGAATTGCAGAAAAGGAAAAGGAGAACAGAAAAGAGGGGAAAAACAGAGAAAGGAGAACGAGAGAGAAGGAGAGAAGAGCGAGAGAGTGGAGGTTCGTAGAGGCAAGGAGCTAGAGCCTTCAACCACTTCCGGCAAGCAACGAAGGAAGAGCACATTTCCAGATCAGGTACGCCCTTGTAAGATTTCTATTCACCTCAGTTATAGTTCCCTAGGACTCCCTTTGTCTTTTTTGTTCGATTCCAACAGGGCCAGAGGCCTCCTCTTGTTGGAATCAGCCCCTAGGCATCATCGGAGTCGTTTTCCGATGGCCTTGGTGGGGGTGCTGGTCTAGGGCTTGTCCCTGGTCCTAGGAGCTTAGGTCCTCCTCTCTTGGCCTCCCTCTTGCTTCTCCACCCCTCGAATCCTCGCTCCAGCCGCTGCGGAAGCCTCCACCAGAAGATCGCCGGAGTCGCGCCAGTTCGTCGTCGACGGGGAAGACGATTGATGCCAGCGAAGGGACGCATGCCTTTAGCCTTGTCGTGCCTCTCCGAGCCTCTAGGATCGTTCCACGGCATGCCCCTAGTGCTCCAGAGTCTTCAGAGTCAAGCCGCGAACCCTGGATCACTCCCACAACCACGCACACTAGAGAAGACGACGTCGACGACAGGTGGAATCCTCATTTGCGTGATCTTCTTTTGTTTTGGCCCCTGATGGAAAGGGAATGCTCCTCTCGACGTCCCACAGCCTCCAAGAGCTCATACACATGCGCCGCAACCCTCTAGTAGCCTCTTTCTTCTCTGATGTTCTCACTGGAGTGCCATGACGGCGAGGGAGGCGGGCAGCTTCCTCCAACCGTCACGCCTTCGATCCAAATCATTGGATCTCTCCCCTCCTTCTCTTCTTGCTTCTCGTGGGGTCTGATCCTAGATCAGGCCATGGGATAGCCTTTATCTGTCCCTCCGACGGTCGTTGACGGTGAAGGTCCGTCGTTGGCGGCCGCCGTTTTTTTTTCTTTTTTTAAAAATAAAAATAGTTTTCTTTGAATTAATTTCTATAACTTTTGTTTTGTTACATTTAGGTCCTTCCGTTCTTGCAAGTAGGTCCTTTCTCTTATAGTTAGGTCCCTGCACATTTTTCTTTAAATCGTTTGAATAAAGTTTTAATTGAAAATATTGCAATGTGCCTCCTGAGCTTCCCTAATAATGTTTTCCAGGTTTACAAATTAGACAAAAACCCCTAAGTTTCAAGAAAATCATTCTGAATGCATTTTTCTCTGTTCAACTTGCATTTAAACCCCTGATCTTCATGAAAATTATTCTGAATGCATTTTTCTCTGTTTAAATTGCATTTAAACCACTGATCTTCATGAAAATTCATCTGAATGCATATTTCTCTATTAAAATTGCAAGGTGAGCCCTGAGAATTCAAATATCTACA
>JAMKQA010021774.1:0-12013 GCA_024699735.1 Posidonia australis
TTCCATGTTTATGCAAGAATGGTCTTTGACAAGAAAGTATTTTGTCTAAGGTTTCCTTTCCTTTTGTGAATTTTGTGATGGTTGCAAGTAAGTCATTGTTTTTGTCTTTTAATGATGTGATATCATTTTCTAAATTCTTAATTTTATATTTCATATGATCAATTTCCATATTTAATTCAATATTTTTGTTGTCTAGTTTATGATTTTCATCAAGAAGTATTTTTCCTTCATTTATCAATGATTCATTTTGATTTGTGAGAGATGTGATGGTTAAATTTGATTCTTTGTAATTTGAATTCAATGATTTGTATTTTTGATATAGTTCATTAAATCCTTCAATTAATTCATCCATAGAATAGTCTTCATTAGCTTGAGATGAATCACAAACATCCTCTAGGGCCATGAAGCACATATTTGCTCTTTCTCCATCTGAAGATGAATCACTTTCATCCCAGGTTGCTTGAAGAGCCTTCTTTTTATTCTTGTTGTCCTTCTTAAATGTTCTAGATTTTAATAAAGGACAATCCTTTTTAATATGTCGAGGTTTATTACACTTGAAGCATAGAGGGGCTTCAATAGTATTCCTTTTCTTTTGAAATTTTCCTCTTTTTATAAATTTTTTAAACTTTCTAGTTAGCATAGTCATTTCTTCATCTTCTTCATTATCTGAATCTTCTGAGTCAGTGGTGCTTTTTAGGGCAATGGATTTTTTGTTAAATGATTTCTCATTTTCTTTTTCTTTCATTTGTACTTCATAAGATGTGAGGTTTCCAATAAGATTCTCAAGTGAGTAGTTAGAAAGATCCTTAGCTTCTTCAATAGCAGTGGTTTTCTTTTCCCAATCGGGAGTAAGAGACCTAAGGACTTTCCTAAAAAGCTCACTCTGAGAATATTCTTTACCTAGAGATTGTTAGGTGTTGGTGATCTCATTAAATCTAGTAAACATTTCACTTATGGTTTCATTTTGAATAATTCATATTTGTGGACTAGCATGTTAATTTTGGTTTCTTTTACTTGATTAGTTCCTTCATGAGTGACTTGTAAAACATGCCAAACTTCATGTGAGGATTTACAATTGGAAATTCTATTAAATTGTTCTTGATTTACAACACAAAACAAGATATTTAGTCCTTTAGCATCTAATTGAGCTAGGATTTTTTCTTCATTGCTCCATTCTCTATAAGATTTTGAGCTTAAGGTGAATCCATTTATAACTACATCCAATAACTCAAAATTTATAGATTTTAAGTAGATTATCATTCTACACTTCCAATAGTTGTAATTTATTCCATTAAAAAGGGGGGCCTATTTATGCTTTGACCTTCTATAATGTTGTGATATGAGGGAGAAGCCATCTAGTAGGCAATTAGTCTATATTTAGATAACCTTGCTCTGATACCAACTGTTGGATATTAAGGCTTCTTTAGAGGGGGGTGAATAGAGAATCTCTGATTTTTGTTAAATTTTAACTTTTGATATGCAAATTTATGAAGATAAAAATCAATCACATAAACATTCAACCACAAGTACTTAGAGAATTTATAGTGGTTTAGCCAACCCCGGCTTAGTCCACTCCTCAAGTTCCCCACGTGAGACTTAACCCTTTTATTCAATAACTATAATTTTACAAGCAACTAATTTACCTAGCTTGTTGCCTCGAATAGCAATTTCCTTCTCCTTCTTGGAGAATAACTCAAAGCAACTTGATGGTGAGAGTGACCCTTGCACAACTTGTGATCTCCCACTTGCTCGTCAAGCTTGTCGGAATGGGAGTGGAACCTCAATGTGACTTGGAGCGAAGTATGAATGGAATTTTGACTCAATCACTTGAAGCACTAGCAGTATAATAGCTCAGTATTTTTCAGTGGTTTTTGAGGTGCATATGGACCTTGATTTATAGTGATGAGCTTGCCTCTAAGTGTGACTAACGACTAGTAAATCTTTTGCTTACAGACATAAGATTCGGTATGCCAAAATTCAATCAGTCAACCGAAATATGTAACGGTCAGGTTAATTCGGTATTCCGAAATGTTGTAGTGTGACGATTTTGCTTTCAGCTTCCTTTGTTCCTTGAATTTCGGTGTGCCGTCTGATGTTCCGTTTTCTCCTGATTCGGTATTCCGTAAATATTCGGTATGCCGTTTTTGCTATCAGCATCCTTTGTTCTTTGAATTTCGGTGTGCCGTCTGATGTTCTGTTTTCTCCTGATTCGGTATTCCGAAAATGTTCAGTATGCCGATTTACATGTGACTTAAAAATTACATATCCTTTCTTGTATAATCTTCCTTTACACATCAGTATATTGTTTTTACATCTCATGAATACAAATATATGATTTTATATCTCATAACACTTACATATATGATTGTTTTACAATTCAGTATATTGCTTTCTTCATATGGCCTTTTATAGTCTCATGTGCTTAAACACAACAAAATTGTTATCATCAAAATAAATGTAAGCTTTTCAACAACCCAGACCTTGAGGAGGGGGATCGACGGTAACAGAGGGCTTCACCGGAGTTTAAAACCTCACCGTCGATAGCAACCATGATCGATCTGCCCCCAGCCTCTCCCAACGCGCAAAAAACCTCCTCCTCCTCGCACCCAAACACGAAGAGACCCAAGCAAGTAGCTAGAGCCTTTAAAGCCACCAACGACCCATTTTCGCAACCCGAAGCCTCTAGCCACCATCGCCGGAGCAACCAGAGGGCAGTCGTCGAGCACCGCCGGGGAAATAACGCCACGAGTCAGGTACCCCTCTCTCCCTCCAATTTCAATTATAGGCAGGCCCCCTTAGGTCCTATTAAACACTCTGAATTGTGCCACGGTGGAGCAGAGCCTCCTGCGCACTGTCAGCCCCTCTCTCCAGTGATGGGTTCCCTATCGCAGGCGAGGCATCAAGCCTCTTGACCTCAAGCGAGGCCCTCGTGGGCCTCTTCTTTCTCCTCCTCTTCTTTCCTCCTCCTCCCTGAACTCCCTCCGTTCTAGAGGAGCCCCCCCGTGTCATGACAAGCATCGTTGTCACCCCTACCGCCAATGACCCCCTGTCGTGAAGCCTCCTAGGGTGCCCTGATCGCGCCAGCCCTAGTCCACCTCCTCCAAAAGACCCACCACCTCACCACGAGCTCCTCCGCATCGCCACGCCGCCGCTTGGACTGCTATAGCGCCCCGACGACCCACCGCTGCCATCACTGCCACGTAGAGATGGAGGGAGCACCTAAAACCTCCCTGGGCCTCACCGGTGCTTCCTAGAGCCTCGCCGTGCCTCCTTGATGCTTCCCTGACCTCCGCTGGAGCCTAGCCATCACCAGAGCGCCGCTACACCTCACTGTCATCTTCCCCAGTGCTGACAGAGCACCTTGCTGGAGTGCGAGGTGGGGGGAGCATCCCAGGCTTCCCTAGCCTTGTCTAACCCGTCGGAGACTCCTTCCGTGACTCCCTCTATCTCCCTAAGCAGTCACCGGAGTCATCCAGTCACCACATCGTTGCTGGGACATCGCTGGAGCACACGTTGGAGGGGGAACGCCGGTGGTCCTCCGGTGATCTTCGAAAGGGAAAATTTTGGGCCCAGGCCCTTAGTTCTAGGATTTTATTCTTAAGTCCTTAGGTTATTACATTTGAGTCCTTTTTCATTTAATTTAGGTCCTTCTTTTTTATATTTTAGTTCCTATAGTTTTAAAAACTTTAAATTCTTTTATTTTCTCTGTAAGATTTGCATCTAATCCCCTGTACATTTTAATTTTTTCATCTTTATTACATTCATACATGTTTTATCATATTTAGGTCCTTGAGATCACGATTTCTTTGCACTTAAGTCCTAAAAATTTGCATTTGACCCCTAGAACTTTTTAAAATGAGTTTTTCCTATGAAATTTGTATTCTGAACCCTAAAGGATTTTAAAATCACACTGACCAACATTAAAATTGAATTTTTTTATCACATTTAAGTCCTGATCTTTTGCAATAAGCCCCTAGAGTTTTTAAAAATGAATTATTCTTAGAAATGTTGCATATTAACCCTGAGAAATTGCATAATTACACTGATCATTATAAAAGCCCATTTTTTTTATCACATTTAGGCCCAAAAATTTTGCATATATGTCCTTGGATTCACATCTAATAATTCCTGAGCACAGAAAATTTGCATCCAGACTCTTAGATTAATTTTAAATCCATTATTTGGGGTTTTAAATCTTTTCTTGCATTTTTTTTTTTGACATTTTCCACTCATTGCATTTCATATTTTTGCATTTAATCATAGGTTCCATTTGAAAATCATGTCTACATTGAAAATCAATCTTTAGTTTCATATTTTGATCACATTCGCACTTATGTATGATTTTTGTACTTTAGACCTTGAGTTTTCAGAAAAATATCAAAGTACAATTTTCACACATCTTAGTGCCACATTCACATTAGATCGATCATCTACACATTAGAATAGATGTCACTGAATACATTTTGATCCAAATTCTCATCCTTTCGTGAACTTTGCGTTTTTGTCCTTGTATTTGTCCTTTACTGTGGTTACACAATTTTATGGTTTTAAGATCTTATCTTTCTCACATTTTCTAACAAATAACATTTTCTTGACATTTGACACACATTTTGACATAACTCAGACTATGCATCATCCCCATACATGCATTTATCACATCTAGCCATCAAAATGACCAAATTGCCCCTGCCATCAATTCATGCACCCGTATGTTAGTTTTTGCACTCAATCATGCATAATCCTTGTCCCAGACATTCCTTAGCACTTTTTACACACTTAGGTGCATGTCCATGCATTTTACGTAGTTTTTGTCACATTTGTGTGTTAGTCCATCCTTTTTAGTGAGTTGTATCTCATGTGCTTCTTTCGTGATTTTTCTTCAATCTGTTTTCGGAGTCCCTAATCTGACATTCGATTTGATTTCCTTTACTCCGATGTTTCGGATTTTCTCGCTTTGATTTGGATTTCATCGCCCGAGGGCGTACATGAACTGACCGAAAGGCTCACAATGGCCCATTTGCGGATTATTTCTCCCTTTTAATTTTTACGACTTTTTCCACGATTCTGAGGAATTGGGTTAACTCCACTTTCTATCTTTTTGATATCAGTATTCTTTTCCGAGACGTTCCTTCCAAAAATCTCGTCATTTCATGTGATTTTCTTTGTTGTATTGTATTTTGTAATTTCATCATTTTATGTGGATTTCTTCGCAGTTTTCGCTTACCATTTTGCACATCCACCCAGTCGCTTCTTGATATTCACATTAGCATGTTTAAAGCACGACATAGGCTTAGCAAGCATTCATTCAGCCTCTAGCAAGCGAATTAGACTAGAAAGACTGAGTTTCTCGGGCGTACGGGGGTGCCTAACCCCTTCTCTGTGCGTAATAGGAATCCTTACCCATCCTCTAGTTAGCAGACATCTGGCCTTCGCATTTGTATCTCATGCATTTAATCCTTGTGGTTTGTTTGAGGTTTTCCTCGTCCTTCCCTTAAAAGACTAGGTGGTGACTCCTTTTCTTTTTCGTTTTATCGTATCTTGCGCCTTCGCCATCTTGGCATGGCTGTGATCTCCTCCCTCTGGTGCGACTTCGCGCCGAATCCCTGGGTTGGCATGGTCACAAATAGTTATAATTAAAGTTATTTTAATAAGATGCACTTATATCTTATATTATTTTTAACTAACTTCTTGTATTTATTTATACAAGATAGGTACACCATTTTGTATCAAGAAAAATATGGAGACGATAATGCCGATGAACACCCAACCTTTGATAAGAAACTTTGGAAGCAAATTTCAATGGAAAGGAACGTGGGTAGTTCATCAAGAAAGCAAGGCTTAGGTGGTTTGGATCCATACTACTTAGAAGATACGACTATTGGTTCTTTTACGGCTTCTACTGGGTAGTATCGTCTTATGCCTCAGACTTCCACTTCATTTAATTCGAAGTACTTCAGTTCTCAGTTGTCACAAATGGCATCTACAAAAGAGGGTTTTAGAGCCGACATACGCTTAGAAATAAGGAATGAAATAAGGAATGAAGTAAGGACTGAAGTATGGAATGAAATAAGAGATGAAAAACATGCTTTGGAAGATCGACTTGTAAGGTAAAATTTGATTTACTTTTAAATTTTTTGATATATATAAATTATCATGTTGAATTTAATATTATAATTTAATCATTATTCATTATAATATATTTTAACTTTGTTTTTATAATTAGAAGATATATGAATGAGCAAGAAGTGGATTTGGCAAGTGCTGATGAGGAGGATTACGAGGAGTATACACGGCGTCGTCGCTTTATCCATGCATTATCCTCAAAAGGTAAAGGAAAGCAAGTTGGTTTCGAAAAAAGTGATATGTAATTTATCGTTTTGACTTGTATTATATCTATTGACTTGTATTAAGATATTTCAGTGTTGTATTAGCTACATTTTTGTAAAAACTTTGGATGTGTAAAATCTTATGTTGTATGATCAATTGAAACATTTTTTTTATAAAATCTGTATATATGTAATTTAATATACTTGTGAATGTATTTGAATGTCATTTTACCAGATATATGAATCTAAATTTTAGCAAGTTCAATTTTGCAATGTATTATTATTATTTTTTTTTTTACTGTTCAGTATTAGCAAGGACATAGTGAGGACATTTCATCGCTATGTCCTCGCAAAAATAATGGCTTTCGTTTTATTTAACAAGCACTTAGCGAGCCAATTGCAAGGACATTTCTCGACCATGTCCTCACTATATCCTCGCAATTTCGTCACTAAAACTAGAACGACGATATAATCTCATGAAATTTAGTGACCATTTGCCGAGGATACTACGAGGATATAGCGAGGACATTACGAGGATAGATTTCCTTGTAATATCCTCACTAATATTAGACAATCACATTGCGAGAATATGTCATCGCAGTATTGATTTAATGAGTTATTTAGCTTCGAGGATAATTAATCCTCGCTAAGTCCTCGTTAAATTTTGTAACGAGGACTTAGCGAGGAATAAGCGAAGACTTAGCGAGAAAAAGTGTCTTTGCAAAATCTTGTTTCTTTTGTAGTAACACGTGCCTCATAGCTGGTAACATTTTGAGAGACAAGACTGCCTTCTAGAGGGGTTGGCTTTGTAAGAGTTCTCCATGTGGGAGAATCGTGGGACGGTGATCGTCCTACAAAGGGTGGCTTTACCATGGCAGTGTAGTGCACCTTGGTGGCTACTTGTGGCCAGAGTTGGTTGCCTGGCGTTGGACTTCCTGACTCACTGTATGTGGTTTTAGCCATTGAGGGCATTGTTTGTGGTTTTGGGCTAGTACTACTCTGTCTGCTGTTTTGGCCAATGTGGGCTATGTTTGCTATGGTTTTCGACTTGTTGGGCCTGGTTGGTCAGTCTTTGTGGTTTTTGGAGAAAATGATTTACGAAATTAATTTAAAGGGAAATTAATTATAGTTTTATTTTCTATCGTTTTCGTGGGGTGTGTGCTGGGTGACTTTTGTTACTCACGTTTTTTTCGTGGTTTTGGATTATAGGTGAAAGCATGCAGATGGGCTTTAGCATAGTGCACATAATCTAGAGTCTCGTAGCCGCACACACAAGTTCTTGGTGGCTAAAAATTCTGTTTAGCTTTTAATTTCCTTTAATTTAAATTGTTTTAAATTATTATGGAAATTGGAGACATTACAATTTTTTAGCAATATCTTCTGTCATATTTGATATAGTCTTACTAGTATGTGAATGATTAAATACTTTAAAAGTAATTAATTCTTTTTGTAAATTCCATTGTCTATCTATCCAATATGCAGTTAAACATTAGTATGGAAAATTATTTGGACCAGTCCAAACATCACATGTTAATGATATTTTATATAATAAACTAAAAAATATTTCAATTAAATCTTTTTTATCTTTTTTAAATGTTTTATAAATTATATTTCTTGCTGTAATTCTAGAAAAACTTTTAAATTGTGGATTCAAATAATTTTGTACACATGATTCAAATTTTTTATTTTCAGCAAAAGAAAAAGGTTGCTCGTCTTGTACTATAAATTTGTTATTCCTTCTTTAACTTCTTCTGTATTATATTTCCACTTTACTATACCTTATCTAGAATCTACGTGTAATTTAACATGTCTTAAATTAGTATTATCATCTTTATTATGTTTATTTATATATTTTTGCAAATATCTAACTATGTGACCTACACCTCCTCTCTTAGGATATGTGTATGTTGTACTACAATAATTATAATAACATCTACTTTCATCTATAGGGCCTATAGTAACATGCTTCCAAACTCAAGAACTTTATTTCCTAGGTTTCTTAGAGGCTGTGGATTGTGTTGCGGTATTTTGGGGTTGGTCTGATTCCTAGATAGGGATATAATCATGGTTTCCAATATTTTCCATTTTAATATAAAAAAACTAATTATAAAATTAAAAAAGCTTTATCTGATAAAACTCAAAACCTAAAATTGGAGGGATTAGAAATAAAGAATTTGGAGGGATTAGAAGTAGAGAAAATTTGATATTGGAGGCTGGTGGAGAGTAGTAGTGGCAGCGGAGTTTATAGTCAAACAGTAAAATTTGAAATCTTTGTTTGAGCAGAGAGGTAAACTTGAGAGAAAATAGGAGTACAGAAGAGAAGATTGAGTTGTGAGAAAAAAAATGACTGAGTAAGGATGTATTTATAGGTAAAAAAGATGACTCTTTTGAGTGGAAAAAAATAAATAAAAATGAGGAAGGCCAACGTTCCAATGGAACGTTGCATGCAGTCCAACGGAACGTTGGGTTTTTTTTAATTATTTTTTTAAAAATCACTGACTACCCTGATTAGGGCTGGACTAAGCCTACCCAACTGGACCGATTCGGTCGTGTCCTTGGACCTAACCCAACCCAAGGCTCATAGTGGACTTGACTCGGTTTGACCCTTCCTGAGATTTTCTAGATCGGGCTGGATCGGGCAATTTAGGACCGATCCAGTTCAATTTCCATATCTAGTTTCAAGTGAGAAAATGACTTTATGGTTGTCATTGATGCTTTGTATTCTTATGATGAGAGATTAACACAAGGAGAGAGATTGGACTATGCTATAGATGCTTCAAATGAAAAAGAGTAGACAGTCTCACAAACACGAGAAATGGAGGAGGAGCCATCTACAGGATATCGGCGTGGTCATGGAAATGGAACTAAACAGAAGAAACCTCAACATTATACTTTCTGTTTTACTCTGTGACAAAATGAGTATCTATATTTTAGTGTATTATTATAATATCTTTGTAGATTTTTGATTTAACGGTGGTTTCATCATTATAGTATTATATTAATGCTACTACTGTTTGTTTACAAAAAAGAGTGTTCTCATACATTTAATTTGTTTTTTGTCCTAGTGTGTTTGAATTGTGGACATGTTTGTTTTTATTTGAATGTTTGAACTGTGCACATGTATGTCGTCGTTTGAATATTTGAACTTACGAACGAGTATGTTTTCATTGGTGATGGTTCATAAATAGACTAAAGTTTTAACAATGAACTCATAGAAAATCTTTGTAGGAGTATGCAATAGTGCTCTGGTGAAAACCTGTGCTCTGGCGAAAACCTAAAAACAGTGCTCCATCTCTCTACATCCATTGATCGTGTTCTTTTCCCCTTGAGCTCTATGGCCGGTCGACGCCTACCTTCGAGTCGTCGAGATCCTTACAATCTCCGCTCGCGTAAAGCCGCGCTGGAGAACGCGCTTGGTGAGAGCGTCGGGGTTGGGGCGGTGCTACTTCATGTGGTAACTTCTGTCCCTCCTTCTCCTCCGATTCGCTCTTCTCGGGGCAATCAGAAAAGGAAGGCTTTTGCTTCTCTCGCTGAGTTGGATGAGGGGAGTTCTCTAGCTTTTCTCCCTGACTCCTCTCGGAGAAGACCACTCTCGGATGAACCCAAATCTTCCAGATCTGGCATCCTGGCGATTTTCTTTGGCTCTACCCACTGCCTGAGCCTTTCTGTTAATAATGATGCGTATATTTTTGTGGATTGTTGCTTTATATTCAGATCCTTATCCTAGTGTTGGTTAAATACGATGGTTTCATGTTTTTTTGGTGATGCCATTATTGATGTATATGGATGTGAGATAGCTAGATTTTTAGCTTTTTCCAACTGTGGTTTCTCTGGTTTTTACGACGTGATCGGATTGCCTTTGGTTTTTAGATCGGTTCTAGGGATTTTTCCCCAAAATATTGGTGGATCTTGTTCTTTTCCTTTGCATACTCTTTGTGTAGATCCCATATTTCTTGCCGATCCTCCGACGATCCCTCTCCAGCCGGTGGACCGGCAGAGAGTGGCTTTTGCAACTTGCAGTGGCGTGCCTGAGACGCATGGTCTCGCTGACCCCTCGTACTCTGTGTGGGGGTATTCTCGGTTTTTCCCTCCTGTCATTCACGAGGATTTAAATATTTGTAGGGATAATAATGGGGGGTTTGTGGGTAATTTCGCGTGCGATAATTTAAATATTATTTCGTCTCGTCCTTCCGCTGATTTAGTGGGGCCCCAGAGATCAAGTCTGGCAGACGAGGCACCAGTTTCGTCTGACCCAGGCTCTCCTCACGTTTCAATTAACGCGGGGGTCTCTGTGTCTGGGGATGGTACTTTCCCCCACTACCCTGAAAACTCTGACATGGCATTGAATTTTCTGACCTCTATCTCTACGACAGAGATTTCGCTTGACAATTGTAATAATTTTTCTGGTTTTGGGTGCGATGGCTTGCGATTTGCCACTTTGAATTCCTCTCCCTCTTCCGCTGAGGAAACCCTAGACTGCGACACTGGTTCCCTGGGGTGGACTCTGGTGACAAAGAAGAAGCACTTCTCGTCCACACTGGTACGTTTCTGTAGGAAAAATAATCGCTGCTTTTTGTGTGGTCTGCATGGCCATATAAAGAGTAACTGCATGATCTCCGGGACTTGTTGTAGATGTAAAGCTTCTTCTCATTCGGTAGCAATTTGTGCTTTTTTCCAGGAATCCAGAGATAAGTCTTCTATGGCTGGGTTGTCCCCCCAAAACCCGATTGTCATTTATCCTAATGACGCATCCTGTGACCTTACCATCCATTACTCCTGCTGTGCTATAGTCACAGACCACTCCTCCTGTCTTACTCTGGAGATGTTATCCCAACACATTCTCACTAGCTGGCCCCTTCATATTAAAATAGAAATCTCTGATTTCTCCCTTGGGAAATTTCTATTGAAGTTTCCTTCCATTAAAGATAAAAATGACATCCTGAGTCGATTTGGGTCCTCCCTTCATTCACTATTTGCTTCCTTTGTGCACTGGACGCCCAGCTCTAACGCTGTGATATCTCATAAGGAAGAAGAGACTTGGATCAGGCTGGAAGGCATCCCTCACCACTTATGGTGTATTGAGGTTTTCCATCGGTTGATTTCAGATTTCGCTGAGCTCATTGAGGTAGACTTATCTATCGACAGAGTCAAATTTTTGGGGTTTGCTAGGGTATGGATTAAGCTCTTCCCAGGAAAAGAAATCCCTGATGTGAGATTCTTCTATTATGGGAAAATGGTTTATCCTATCAAATATCGACTAAGTTGGGACCTCTGTTCTTCTTCCTCCCCTCCATCCTTAAAGACTTTCCCTGCCTGGCCTAAACAATCCTCCTAGGCCTCCTCCTCTAGGAATCTAATCCCAGTTAGAAAACCTTTTAAAAAAGGCTGGCGTGGCAATGTCAGTGGAAAGAACCAACAAAGCTCCAAGTCCTAGTGGAAATCTAGGAAAAATGTTTGGATGAGACCATCCTCATCCCCTTCCCCCTTGCCCTTACCAAATGAGTCTGCTGGATTGTTACCCACTCCTACAATTCCAGCTAATCCTGCAGCAAAACCTGTCCCTTCTATCCATAGAAATTCTGAGCCCTATGATGTTGACCCCACGTGGGTGCAATCTGAAATAAAGGCCAGGAACTTTTCACTGGCAAAGTTCAGGAAGGTCATGGCCATCTATGATTGCTTGGACT